>JAWZYT010007048.1:2500-29815 GCA_034508575.1 Petrolisthes manimaculis | reverse complement strand
CTAGAGAGAGAGAGAGAGAGAGAGAGAGAGAGAGAGAGAGGAGAGAGAGAGAGAGAGAGAGAGAGAGAGAGAGAGAGAGAGAGAGAGAGAGAGAGAGAGATAGGGGGGGTATTATTATTATTATTATTATTATTGACTATCATTTGAGAGAGATTATTTCTATTATATCATGAACACACACACACACACACATACACACACACACACACTCACCAAAAAAAACCACACACACACACACAAAAAAAAAAAAAAAAAAAAAAAAAAAAACATACACAATAACACACACACACACACACACACACACACTCCACTCACCTTCAAAAACTCATCCACTCCACCTCCACTCCACCTCCCACTCCACTCGTGACCAGATAAACTTTGCTTTGAGATGGAGTTGTTGATGTGTGTATAGGTCAGAGAGTAGGTCTAACAGGTCAGAAGGGAGGTAGACAAGGAACAGGTAGTGGGTACAGGTCATTGCTGTTGTTGTTGTTGTTGTTGTTCCCTGTTGTTTGTTTGGGGGGGGGGAGAGAGAGGGGGGAGTTAATTGTAATATATATATAGTAATAATAATAATAATAATAATAATAATAATGATATATAATAATACTATTAATAATAGTAATACTAATAAGAATAATAATGATAATAATAATAATAATAATAATAATAATAATAATAATAATAATAATAATAATATAAAAATAGTTTGTATGTATAAATTAATATATAAATACATACATTTAATACATGAAATAATAATAATAATAATAAAAAGATAAGATTTTAGTTATCAATAATAATAATAATAATAATAATATTAATAATAGTAATATATATAATAGTTACCTTATAGAATGGTTAGGGTAGTAGTAGTAGTAGTAAGTAGTAGTAGTAGTATTGGTAGGTAGTGGTGGTAGTGTGTATAGAGTAACTGGTTGTGTGTCAAATCCATCTTCCTGAAACGGTATTAGAGAGAGAGAGAGAGAGAGAGAGGAGAGAGAGAGAGAGAGAGAGAGTAATTTAATGGGTTATAAATTACACACACACTCTCTCTCTCTCTCACACACATTGTTACACACACTCTCTCACACCGTTAGACACACAACACTTCTCTCTCTCTTTTTTTTTTCTCTCTCACACACACATACACACGCACACACTGTTACACACACTCTCTCTCTCACACACACCTTGTTACACCCACACTCTCTCTCTCTCTCCTCTCTCTCTCTCTCTCTCTCTCTCTCTCTCTCTCTCTCTCTCCTCTCTCTCTCTCTCACCTTTACAAACATACACACACACACTCTCTCTCTCTCTCCTTCCTCTCTCTCTCTCTCTCTCTCTCTCACCTTTACAAACATACACACACACTCTCTCTCTCTCTCTCTCTCTCTCTCCTCTCTCTCTCTCTCTCTCTCCTCTCTCTCTCTCTCTCACTCTCTCTCACCTTTACAAACATACACACACACACACTCTCTCTCTCTCTCTCTCTCTCTCTCTCTCTCACCTTTACAAACATACACCACACACACTCTCTCTCTCTCTCACCATCAGTAGTATAGTGTTGAAGTGTGTATAGTGAGGGTGGTGATACAACAGTGAGGCTACATCTCCCCAAACACTCCCTCTGCTCGCAACCCTCTTTCACTAAGGAGGACACACTCGTCAACACACACCCTCACTCTCTCACTCTCACTCTCTCTCTCACTCTCACTCCACACCTTGAATAAGAAAAAAAAAAAGAGGGGAGAAAAAATGTGTTGGTAAATCGGACCAAATAATTCCTCCAAATTATTCCAAACTTCATTATTGCAAATATATCATTACAATTTATATTATTCTTTCTTTCATTGATTAGTTTAATTAGTTTGATTATGGTAATTTTATATATATATATGTGTGTGTGTGTGTGTGTGTGTAGGCTAGTTCGAAATAGGTTAGGTTAGGTTAAGTTAGATTGATTAGATTAGGTTAGATTAGATTAGATTAGGTTAGATTAGATTAGGAATAAGTTAGATTAGATTAGATTAGACTATTTATATATTCTGACTTACTGTGCCCCGTTGGAGTGAGAGAGAAAACACGTGATTACTCCATACGTTAAAGATTACTAGGATTACTCCACAAAGTAATCCCAAATCCATTACTCCTGATAGTCACTCTGTAATTCATAAAAAGCTTCAGTTATTACAGTAAAGTTTTATTCAATACACAACACACACACACACACACACTCTCTGATACACATACATACACAGAATGGAGGGTTTTGATTTTGAGTGGCTATATATATATCTTTGCAGCCAATCAGGTGTGTGTGTGGTGTGTGTGTGTGTTGTATGAGAGAGAGAGAGAGAGAGGGAGGGGAGTGTGTGTACGTGTGTGTGTATGAGAGAGAGAGAGAGGAGAGGGAGGGGAATGTGTGTACGTGTGTGTGTGTATGAGAGAGAGAGAGAGGGAGAGGGAGGGGAGTGTGTGTACGTGTGTGTGTATGAGAGAGAGAGAGAGAGAGGGAGGGGAGTGTGTGTACGTGTGTGTGTATGAGAGAGAGAGAGAGAGAGAGGAGGGGAGTGTGAGTACGTGTGTGTGTATGAGAGAGAGAGAGAGAGAGAGAGAGAGAGGGAGGGAGGGAGGGAGGGGGAATGTGTCTGTGTGTATGAGAGAGAGAGAGAGAGAGAGAGAGAGAGAGAGAGAGAGAGGGGGGGGAGTGTGTGTACGTGTGTGTGTGTGTGTGAGAGAGAGGGGGGAGTGTGTCTGTGTGTGTGTGAGAGAGAGAGAGAGAGAGAGAGAGAGGAGAGAGAGAGAGAGAGAGAGAGAAGAGAGAGAGAGAGAGAGAGTATGTGTGTGTGTGTGAGTGTTATATGAAGAGAGAGAGAGAGAGAGAGAGAGAGAGAGAGAGAGAGAGAGAGAGAGAGAGAGGAAAGGTTAGGTCAAGAGGCAGAAAGTTAATTGTATATGAATGCTATATTGACCTACAGATGACGTCTTTCTCACATGACCTAGCTTGGTGAGGGAAGGGAAGGGAAGGGAGGTCACCTATGTACAGTTCAACACAGAAATAAGGTTACACAATTAAGCTACGTGGAAAAGTGAGCTAGGTCACGTATTATTATGGAAGTACTGGAAAGAGAGGTTATTCATTATTATTATTATTATTATTATTATTTTGATTTTTATGTTTATCTTTATTATTATTATTATTATTATTATTATTATTATTATTATTATTATTATTATTATTATTTTGATTTTTATGTTTATCTTTATTATTATTATTATTATTATTATTATTATTATTATTATTATTATTATTATTATTATTATTATTATTATTATTATTATTATTATTATTATTATTATTAATATTATTATTATTATTATTATTATTATTATTATTATTATTATTATTATTATTATTATTATTATTATTATTATTATTATTATTATTATTATTATTATTATTATTATTATTATTATTATTATTATTATTATTATTATTATTATTATTATTATTATTATTCAAAGTAGTGGAGGTGGGAATTGGAGTAACTTGAGTCCTCCAAAGTATATCCCAGAAAACAGGACTGCTTAGATGAACAAAAATAATGAAGTCATGAATGGCCTTGACCTTGACCTTTGACATTTGACCTTGAAAGTTAAAATTCAGACCCCTTGATTTTCGACCTAATACTCAAATCGCGAGTTTTAGGAATACGACCATCACTCAAGTGCCATTAGAAGCAGAAATGAACATAGATTATTACAGAAAAAGTTTGATCAAAATCAGATCTCTACAACCGAAGTTATTGCGATTTTATCAGTTTTCAGTTTTTTTTTATAATTTTGACCTTGATTTTTTACTCTTGACCTTGAAAAACAATAGGTGACCTAGAAATGTTAATGTCTAGGCCTACCTGTGGTGAAAATTTCAGCAAAATCGGACAAGAATTGCAACCTGTAGACCGTGAAGCTACAGACATACACACAAACACACAAGATCATAAAAACAACTTACGTGCAGTTGCTTTGGATTCTTTGGAGGATTAATTTGCTCCAGATTAAACACCAATTAATATAACTACAGTATTTCTTTATTTCTTACTCTATATTTTAAAGAGAGAGTAATAAAGAGAGTGTAATAAAGAGAGAGAATAAAGAGAGGGTGATAAAGAGAGAGAATAAAGAGAGAGAATAAAGAGAGAGAATAAAGAGAGGGTAATAAAGAGAGAGTAATAAAGAGAGAGTAATAAAGAGAGAGAATAAAGAGAGAGTAATAAAGAGAGAGTGATAAAGAGAGAGAATAAAGAGAGAGTAATAAAGAGAGAGAATAAAGAGAGAGTAATAAAGAGAGAGAATAAAGAGAGAGAATAAAGAGAAGTGTGTAAAAGGAGTGGTAGTGAAGATGGGGTGAATTCAGTAGTGATGATGGGAAGGTAAACAGCTGATGATGAGAGAGAGAGAGAGAGAGAGAGAGAGAGAGAGAGAGAAACTTGAGCAGGAGTAAATTTTTCCTCCAAACTACTCCATTATATTAAATAATATTAAATTTTGGTTTATCTGTTCCTGTTTACTGCCATTATTTTTTGTTTTATTTAATCTGGAGTAAATAGTTGCTCCAAATTATTCCGTGCAACATAACACTATATATTTGTTCATTTGTTGTTTCTGTTTTATAGCATTATTTTTTGTTTTATTTATTTTATTTATTTATTTAACTCAACATCATTATATTTTGTTCATCTGATTAGATAAAATAGAAAAATAATATAGTGAACAGCGACCACCCCAACGTGATACATGTGGCACCACCGCGATACATGTGGCAACACCGCAAACGTGCATCAGTGCCAGTGTTACCAATACCATGTATACCCAGCCGGATTGGGCTAGATGCTAAAGGGAAGGGGCTATATATTTAATTATTTATTTAGGGGGGTGCGGGAATAGGGGGACCAGCTTGGGGGTGTTTAGTGGGGTGCGGGAATAAGGGGACAAGCCTGGGGGTGGGGGGTGGGGTTTAGTGGGGTGCAGGTATATATATTATATTTATTTAAGGGGGTGGGGGAATAGGGGGACAAGGCTTGGGGGGGTTTAGTGGGGTGCGGGAATAGGGGGACAGGCTTGGGGTGTTTAGGGGGGTGCAGAAATAGGGGACAACAATTAAAAACAGGCTTTCTAAAAATACAAGTAAAAACAAGACTATTTTTTGGGCTATGTAATTTTTTAAGAAAACAAAAAAATAGGTAAAATACTAAATAATTTCAAGAACAAAAACAAAAAACAAAATTGGGCTAGTTTTAATACCAATTTGGGCGTGATTATAAAAACAAGTGTTACCAACGCCAAACAACAACAAAATAAAAGCTAGCCAGGTGCGTCTCTCTCAATACTAATAAGTTTGAAAAAAGGGTGAGTTTGGTGTTATTTTTTGCATTTTAATACATTTTTGAGCTTTGTAAACATCCTTTTTTATATATAGATGGTTAATTAATGTCTCAGAGTATCTATAGGTGTTGTTATTATAGTTTAAATAAGGTTAATTAAGGGTTAAATAAGGTTATATATGAATGGTAAGGTGAGGTGGGTGGGGTCATGCATGGTTCCCGTTTTTTTTGTTTATTTATTTATTTGTTTATTGTTATTGTTTATTATTTATGTATTATTATCTTCCTGTTTGTTTATTTATTTATTTATTTGTTTTTGTTTATTATTTATGTATTATTATCTTCCTGTTTGTTTATTTATTTATTTATTTGTTTTTGTTTATTATTTATGTATTATTATCTTCCTGTTTGTTTGTTTATTTATTTATTGTTTTTGTTTATTGTTTATGTATTATTATCTTCCTGTTTGTTTATTTATTTATTGTTTTTGTTTATTGTTTATGTATTATTATCTTCCTGTTTGTTTATTTATTTATTGTTTTTGTTTATTGTTTATGTATTATTATCTTCCTGTTTGTTTATTTATTTATTGTTTTTGTTTATTATTTATGTATGACATTTTTTATGGTGTTATTTTGTATAGAAAAGTTGAGTTCGTATTATTTTTTTGTATTTTAAAGTATTTGGTATTTGTTGAAAAAAATACTGGGTAAATATTGAATGAATTACTGTTTTTTTACATATGGTTTTTCTACCTTCATTACTCACTTATTTATTTATACCATTATAAGACTATTTTGTTCTATGGCATTTTGGTAAATTTATAGAATAACTGGATTCACTATATTGTATTTTAGTGTATTGTATTTTAGTATAATTGTATTTTAGTATTGTAATTTAGTATATTGTATTTTAGTATCATTGTATTTAGTATATTGTATTTTAGTATTGTATTTTAGTATCATTGTATTTTAGTATTGTAATTTAGTATCATTGTATTTAGTATATTGTATTTTAGTATCATTGTATTTTAGTATTGTATTTTAGTATCATTGTATTTTAGTATTGTATTTTAGTATCATTGTATTTAGTATATTGTATTTTAGTATCATTATTCACTATTTTGGACCATTCTGACACACTTTTCATCTATGGTGTTTGTCTGGGAGATGTCCCCATTTTCGAGATATTCCCCGTTTACAAACATAATTTGGAAACTAGTCTGACCTGACCTAGACCACAGCAAACTACCGGGACCTAACCTGGGCAGACTACCGGGACCTAACCTGGGCAGACTACCGGGACCTAACCTGGGCAGACTACCGGGACCTAACCTGGGCAGACTAACGGGACCTAACCTGGGCAGACTACCGGGACCTAACCTGGGCAGACTACCGGGACCTAACCTGTACAAACTACCGGGTATAACCAGTGTATACTATCATAAAGTGACTGGGGCAAATTTCCCGGACCTAACCAAACCTAATGTGGCAACACTGCTCAACATTAGACAAAAACACAGTTATTCTGGGAAATTCTGCATATTAAGTCCACTCGGCAAATATATGTTATGTATGTATATTTCAGTATGGAATAATATAAATAACAATAATAATAATTACCACATTTACTAATAATATTCTCTATATATTTCAGTATGTGTTGTTGTTGTTGTTGTTATAATGCCAGCTGTTAGTAATAATAATAACAACAGCAATAATAATAATAATAATAATAACCACATTTACTAATAATATTCTCTATATATTTCAGTATGTGTTGTTGTTGTTGTTGTTATAATGCCAGCTGTTAGTAATAATAATAACAACAGCAATAATAATAATAATAATAACCACATTTATTAATAATATTCTCTATATATTTCAGTATGTGTTGTTGTTGTTATAATGCCAGCTGTTAGTAATAATAATAATAACAACAACAATAATAATAATAATAATAATAATAATAATAATAATAACCACATTTACTAATAATATTCTCTATATATTTCAGTATGTGTTGTTGTTGTTGTTATAATGCCAGCCGTTAGTAATATAACCTTGGCTGAAATTAACCGCATCTACAACATCAAACCCGAATATTACAACTATGTACCGTTCTATGTTATTATAACCTTCTGTACCATCATAGCTGTTGTACTTATTATGGTGAGTATGTATAGTGTATGTTGTTGTTGTATAGTGTATCATAATGTTCTGTATAGTGTCATGTCATTGTATATACCATGGATGTTCTTGAATATGGCCCATAGTGTAGTATAGTATCATAGTATAGTGTTGTATAGTGTCATAATGTATAGTGTTGATTATATTGTAAATATCTTGGCAATAAAAAACAACATGTATGATTTTGCAGCACCTCATAATAATAATAATAATAATAATAATATCAACAGTGTAATATATAATGGTAATGATTTTGCAGCACCTCATAATAATAATAATATCAACAGTGTAATATATAATGGTAATGATTTTGCAGCACCTCATAATAATAATAATAATAATAATATCAACAGTGTAATATATAATGGTAATGATTTTGCAGCACCTCATAATAATAATAATAATAATAATATCAACAGTGTAATATATAATGGTAATGATTTTGCAGCACCTCATAATAATAATAATATCAACAGTGTAATATATAATGGTAATGATTTTGCAGCACCTCATAATAATAATAATAATAATAATATCAACAGTGTAATATATAATGGTAATGATTTTGCTGCACCTCATAATAATAATAACAACAGTAATGATTTTGCTGCACCTCATAATAATAATAATAATAATATGAATAGTAATGGTAATAATTATGTTATTTTATGTTGTACAGGTAAACTGGATTTGCAGTTGTTGTCACGAACACTCTAAATATTGGAACGACCCGGACACTGGTAACCGCTTCGCTTCACTCATCTTTGTACGCAAGGCCAAGCAGAGACCACTCGACGCTCTGTACTAGATCACCAAGCAAGCAAGCAAGCAAGCAAGCAAGCAAGCACAAGTCCATTGATGATCTGTATTAGTTTATAACCAAGCAGGCAAGCAAGCATTCTTAAGTGTCATATTTTAGAAAGCAAGCATTTTATAGTGTCAAATTTAGAAAGCAAGCATCATAGTGGTAATCAGAAAAGCAGCAAACAAACAAACAAGCAAGCATCCAAAAGTGAGTGACCCAAACAAACACACACACACATACACCAAGCAACAAGCATCCAAGAGTGAGTAACACACATACACACACACACCAAGCAACAAGCATCCAAGAGTGAGTAACACACACACACACACACACACACCAAGCAACAAGCATCCAAGAGTGAGTAACACACACACACACACACACACACCAAGCAACAAGCATCCAAGAGTGAGTAACACACACACACACACACCAAGCAACAAGCATCCAAGAGTGAGTAACACACACACACACACACACACACCAAGCAACAAGCATCCAAGAGTGAGTAACACACATACACACACACACCAAGCAACAAGCATCCAAGAGTGAGTAACACACACACACACACACACACACACCAAGCAACAAGCATCCAAGAGTGAGTAACACACACACACACACACACACACACACACACCAAGCAACAAGCATCCAAGAGTGACCCAGACAAATACAAACACACACACACACACCAAGATGGCCGTTCACGCTGCCTGGCCTCCGTTGGCATGCCTGGCTATGTTTGTAATGGTGGTGGCGTTCCTGGTCATCAAATACGGTGACCGGCTGTGTTCGGCGCGCTCCGTCCCGATCCAGAGGTCCGACTACGACTACGACGACGACAACGACACCGCGTCCTCCGTCAACACCGTCTCCTGTCTGTACGAGGAGAAGGGCAGTATAAGGGAGATGGTGGAGATTGTGGAGATGCCCGATTTGGAGACGGATACTCAACGCCACACCAATCTGGAGAAATATGAGTATGCGGTGTGAGGGAAGTAGGGAAATGTGAGGATAATGTTTGGGGAAGTTTGTGAGTAATGTTGGGGGAGTGTGAGGAAGTTGCGGTTGTGAGGGAAGTGTGTGAGTAATGTTGGGGGAGTGTGAGGAAGTTGCGGTTGTGAGGGAAGTGTGTGAGTAATGTTGGGGGAGTGTGAGGAAGTTGGGGAAGTTTGCAGTGTGAGAGAAAGTGTGAGGATAATGTTGGAAGAAGTGTGTGGGTGGTGAGGGAGTTTGCAGTGTGAGAGAAGTGTGAGGATAATGATGGGGAAGTTTGCATTGTGAGAGAAGTGTGAAGGAAATTTTGGGGGTGTTTGAGAAAGTGTGAGGGTGTTGGTGAAGTGTGAGGGTGTTGGGTGAAGTGTGATGTGAGGGAGTATGCAGTGTGGGTGGGATGTTGGGGAAGTGTGAAGGAGTATGGAAGAGGTGTGAGGGAAAAGGGAGGAAGGAGCATTAGGAACTGAAGTGTGAAGGAGTAAGGTGATAATGTGTGAGGGAATTTGAGAAAAGTGTGAAAAAGTATGTAGTGTGAGAGGTGTGAGTAAATTAGTGAAGTGTGTGTATAGTATATTTAATTATTGTGATCATTACAACCAAATTATTAAATTGGGCATTGCTTTATAATTATCAACCACAGTATTGTTAATTAATGTACCCTGTGTGTGTGTGTGTGTGTGATGTAGTCTGAAAATTGGAGATAAACGAATCCTTCAAATATTGCCACGAAACACACACACACACACACACACGCCTATACAAGAAAATTGGATATAAACGAATCCTTCAAATATTGCCACGAAACACACACACATATGCACGCACACACACACACACACACACACACACACACACACACACACACACACACACACACACACACACACACACACACACACACACACACGCCTATACAGAAGGAGTTTGTTTCGTGGCATGGTCAGGTGGAATCACAAGCCTCCAATTTTTATACACAATCACAAGGTCCATACAGGGGGGATTATTTTGTTTTGTTTGGGTGAATTTGGAGGAATCGCAGACCTCCCAATTCACCGACATAAACAACTATTATATCCCCATAATTAAATATATTCAGTATTGCTTATAATATTTTCAGTGTTTTAGATACAGTGATAAAAAATATATATAAGTTTTAGTAATAATATGTATTTTTTTTTTTATGGTGTACAGTTAACTACTAACTCATTTTGCACTGGGATTATAATTATATATATATATATATGAGAAATAATAGTGTGTGTAATGTATGTATGTATGTATATATGTATTGTAAACATATATTGTACACTATATATTACATACACACATAGGAGTAATGGGATGATGTATGAGGCAGTATGTGGTGTGAAAGAGGTGTGTGAAATGAATGTATGTGTGTATGTATGTACTGTAAACACACATAATACACACATAGTTTCATTACACACCTATGATACCAGGTGTGTTATTAATATCAGAGTTGTTTTGTGTTTTTATACTCGTTTTATATATATAAATATTACCATTATCCATTTTGTCAAAGTTGATTTTTTTTATGCTTTATTTTAACTTTGATGATTTTTTGTTGGTAAATCTGGAGTAACTGATTCCTCCAAACTATTCCAAGCAACAACAAAGTCACCATTTTATAATATTGTTAAAATCTGGTGGTGTTTCCAGGCCTATTTTGGAGGAATCAAGATGCTCCAATGTACCAATAGTGTGTTAATTAAAGTTTTTGTCAGTCAATTGAAGTCAAACAAAAAAATTACAGATACTTAATAACAAAATTGATAATAAATAATAATAATAGAAAAAAAACTGACAATTGCTTTATTCGTTTATTACTCATTTAGATCTGTTAATTTTAGCTGTTGTATTGTAATTATTGTAGCGTGTGTGTGTGTAAAAGTACATCTTCTTGTGCGTGTGTGTGTGAAAGTATGTAAGAATCTCATATTAATATACTCTCACTCACTCACTCATTAACTCACCATTCCGACCAATACTCTCACTCACCATTCCGTCCTAAACTCTCACCATTCCGTCCAGTACACTCTCTTTCTCACTCACTCACCATTCCGTCTAAACTTTCACCATTTTGTCATAAACTCTCACTCACTCTCTCTCTCTTTCTCTCTCTCTCACTCTCACTCACTATCTCTCTCTCTCTCTCACTCTCACTCACTATCTCTCTCTCTCTCTCTCTCTCTCTCTCTCTCTCTCTCTCTCTCTCACTCACTCTCACTCTCTCTCTCTCTCTCTCTCTCACTCTCACTCACCATTCCGTCCAAAACTCTCTCACACTCACCATTCCGTCCAGCACAGAGTTGAGCGTGTGTCAAACCACAAACTTTTCCTCCATCCTCTATTCCTCCATCCTCTGTTTGTCCCACTCCGTCCAAAACAATAATAAAAATAATAATAATAATAGTAATAATAATTGTAATACTAATAATCATAGTAATAATAATGTATGGGGATGAAATATGTGTGTGTGTGTGTTTGTGTGTGAATTGGAGACTACGCAATCCTCCAAACTACGCCATAAAACAAACCATGTAGGCATAATTAGATTAATGTACTACTTTGGAGGAATCAGAAGCCTCCAGTTTACTCACATAGGCATTTTTTTTTTATTATTATTATTATTTTTATTTTTATTTTTTTGAGATAATGATTCCTCCAAATTATTCCCAGCAACACACCATTATTTTTTGTTAATCTGGTCGTGTTTCCTGGCGTAATTTTGGAGGAATCAAGGTGCTCCAATGTACAGTATATCCTCTCTTTAAGGTGGTCATTCACTTTGGTTACATTGGAGTGCCTTGATTCCTCCAAAGTATGCCAGGAAACAGAACCACATGAACAAATATAATGGCATTCTGTTGCTTGGAATACTGTAGTTTGGAGGACACACATAAAATTATACCCCTTTATTAATATTACTCACTGTTGCACAAAAGGAACACAAAATATGAAACTAAAATTGGACTTTATTTTATATATACAGTATATATATATATTTTGTACACTCGGGAAGGAACTATACTAATAAAAGATAATAACTTGAGAGGTATGTTACTCTACTAAGTTGTGTTTTATTAATAATATTATTAATTAATTGATAAGGAATTCATGTTATATTATTAATTAGATTTATTAATAATATATAATTTACTAGTTTCATACCTTTAATTATTGGACATTAATAAGGGGGTGTGGGAATAGGAGGACAGGCTTGGGGGACAGGCTTGGGGGGGGGGGTTAGGGGTTTTTGGGGTGTGTGGGAGTAGGAGGACAGGCTTGGAGGGGGTTAGGGGGGTGCGGGAATAGGGGACAGGCTTTCTACCCTCCCCAAGCCTGTCTGTCTATTCCTGCATCCCCCCCCAAGCCTGTCCCCCTTTTCCCGCACCCACCTAAACCCCCCCCAAGCCTGTCCCCCCTATTCCCGCACCCACCTAACCCCCCCCCAAGCCTGTCCCCCCTATTCCCGCATTCCCTTAATTAAAGAAGCTTATTTGGTGGCATAGTCAGGTCTATTCAGGGGAGATATATATAGAGAGTTTGAAGCTAAACTCGGATAGAAACATGTACAGTATAGAAATTAGGGAAGGTAAGAGTTGGAAGTTAAGCACATGCAGAGAGAAACATGTTTAAAAATAAGAAGGAACAAATTAGGAGGAAGGTAAGAGTTAGAAGTTAAGCACCGAGAGAAAGAAACCTGTTTAGAAATATTAAGACGTCATCTGGTCGTCAATCGGATACGATGTTCGCTTGGGTGAAACCAAGCCAAAGCAAGCGGAACTGTTCTGGTGGGACAAAAGGATTCGTCGATCCACCAAGTTGGACCCTGCTGCCAGCCACTGAAACCAACACCAACAACGTATCCATCCAAGCTCGCCTCAGACCACCGATTCGGTAGCCTGCATAAAAGGATAGGGGGAACATAACAGTAAATATGGCGGCCATTAAAGATATGATGACAAGTAAGTTAATAGTATAATAATACATGAATTGTAGGTGCAACAGGCTGTAAAATAGAGCGATAGCAACACAAATAAAGCTTTAAATATATATATATATATTTTTTAATATATATATATTTATTTTATTAATTATTTATTTTTTGTAATAAACTTTTATTTTTTTTTATTACTTTTTTTTTATTATTTTTTTTATGTATTAATTTTTTTCGTCGTCGTCGCCGCCGCCGCCGCCACGTCCCCGCCGCCGCCCATCCTCCGCCGCCCTGTCGCCGCCCCGCCGCCGCCGTCGTCGTTTTTTAATAACTCGTTTTTTTTATTTATTTTGTAAAATAATATATATATATATATATATATATATATATATATATATATATATATATATATATATATATATTTTTTTTTTTTTTTTTTTTTTTTTGTAATAATTAAATTAGGAAGGTAATAAATAAGGAAGGTAATAAGAGTTGGAAGTTAAACACACAGAAACCTGTTTAGAAATAAGAAGGGACAAATTAGTAGGGAAGGTATGAAAGAGATGATCGAAGCTAAATACACAGAGAACAAACAAATTGCAAAGAGAAGATAGAAAAGAAAAGAGGAACGAGAATAAAAAAAATTAAGTACATTTTTTAGAATAAAATTTTTTGAGTGATTTTCGAGAATAAAAAAAAATAAGTAAATTTTTGAGAATATTTTTTTTTGAGTAATTTTCGTGAATCAAAGAATTAAATTACTTGCGTGAATCATCATCATCATATTAATGAATAAAAATAAAACAAACGAAAAAATCCGAATCCAAACGCCAGTGCCGAAAAAAAAAAAGTAACCGAATCTTCCAATTGTTTGTTTTGATTTGACGCACGTGTTGTTGTTTGTTAATATTTGTTATTAATTAAGGTGTTAGTGATTAATTAAGGCCTCATATACGGTAATAAATAGTCTTAAGTTACCTGTTTACTTGTTATTGAAGGTGTTAGTAATTAATTAAGGCCTCATATACGGTAATAAATAGTCTTAAGTTACCTGTTTACTTGTTATTGAAGGTGTTAGTAATTAATTAAGGCCTCTTATACGGTAATAAATAATCTAATTTATCTGTTTATTTGTTATAGAAGGTGTTAGTAATTAATTAAGGCCTCATATACGGTAATAAATAATCTTAAGTTACCTGTTTACTTGTTATTGAAGATCTAGTTATCTGTTTACTCGTTATTGAAGGTGTTATTATAAACTTATACCCAATTCCAAAATGTTGATCAATTTGACATACAAACATACACATACAAACACATATAGACGGTAATAGTCAAGTGTTGGACCATAATCAGGTTTGGATTCAAGGTTTTTTCAGATTGCAATGTTTTTTATAGTGTTTTATAGTGTTTTTTTTAATGCATTTATTGTTCAAGATCGTCACAAATTAATGTTTTGGGAAATATGAGAGAATTTTCCTTTTAACCTCAATTATTCCGTGTTTACTCTTGAACATTGATGATCTTTTAGGTATTTCATCTTGTAGAAATTTCCCTGTTTACTCTTGATCAAACTGACCTGACCTGACCTAGACCACAGCAGACTACCGGGACCTAACCTGGGCAGACTACCGGGACCTAACCTGGGCAAACTACCGGGACCTAACCTGGGCAAATTACCGGGACCTAACCTGGGCAAACTACCGGGACCTAACCTGGGCAGACTACCGGGACCTAACCTGGGCAGACTACCGGGACCTAACCTGGGCAAATTACCGGGACCTAACCTGGACAAATTACCGGGTATCAGTGTAAACTACAGTATCAAAAAGTGACTGGGGCAAATTCCTAGGTCCAAGCCAAATGTGGTAACACTGCACTATCCGAGCCAAAAACCCTAGTTATTCTGTAATAATACCAAAGTAATTAGTCCATTTATTCCATTCTCAGATTTATTTCACATTTTCTGTGAGCCAAAATCACTTTTTTTCTTTTTTTGCAGAAATTTATTTTGGAGACAAGTTTTGCAGCCTCAGCCGTATCCAAAATATAAAGGGCGAAAAAGAACAGCAATTTTGGCTCACTGAAAATGTGAAAATCAAGTACGAAGTGTTATGGTGTGACATCTTCACTACCCGGTGTGACATCTTCACTACCCGGTGTGACATCTTCACTACCCGGTGTGACATCTTCACTACCCGGTGTGACATCTTCACTTCCCATATTATGTCATATCATCCTTTATGTTTAATAGAGATGTGTTAACATCTTCACTATTAAGTGGAAGAGGATTATGGTGTGACACATCTTCACTACCATCATTATGTTTTGGTGACATCTTCACTATTAGCTGGGCACCTAACAGCAGTCAATCACAATAATTATCAAAGAACTGTAATACAATGTGACTATAATTATATATAGGAAAATAATAAAAATAATACCTATCATTAATTTTCCAGCAGAGGTGTGGAGAAGAAGAAGAGAGACAGAGAGACATAATTCAAAAGAGACAGAGAGACACAAGAGCAAAGAGGAGAGAGAGACACAGAATTGAAAAGAGAAGAGAGACAGAGAAGAAGAGAGAGAGAGAAGAAGAGAGAGAGAGAGACACAAGAGCAAAGAGGAGAGAGACAGACAAAGAAAGAGAAGAGACACAGAGAAGAAGAAGAGAGAGAGACACACACAGAGACACAGAGAAAAGAAGAAGAAGAAAAACACACAGAATAATAATATAAAGTGATGGTAGACAACCCTATAGGCCTACTTCATACCACTAGTATCACTACAAATACTACTACCATAAATAATAACAACAATAATAATAATAGTACCACAAATAGCAACAACGAGAACAGCACAAATAATACCACCAATAATAACACCACAAATAACACCAATAACACCACAAATAACAACAATAACACCACAAATAACACCAATAACACCACAAATAACAACAATAACACCACAAATAATACCACCAATAACACCACAAATAACAACAATAACACCACCAATAATAACAACAATCATAATAACAATAGCAATAATAATAATAACATGGATGAACCAGTGACTCCCATTTACGTCGACTTGGCCTCGGAGAGTGACGACCCGCACGTGACTGTGGTTCCCAGTCTGTGTATGGTGTGTCACAACATGGTACGTATGTGTGTGTGTGTGTGTGTCACGCTGTATGGTAGGGTGTGGTAGTTTGGGGTTTATTTATTTTATTATGGTTGGTGGATGATAGGGTATGTTTTTTTTTTTTTATTAATTGTTATTATTATTATTACTGTATTAATGATGTTATACTATATTATTATTGTTACTACTATTATTATTATTATTAATATCATCATCATCATTATTACTATTATTATTATTATTATTATCAAAATTACTATTATTATTATTGTATATTATTATTATTATAATAATAATAATTATTATTATTACTATTATTGTTATTACCGGTATTATCAAAATTACTATTATTACTACTATTATTATTATTATTATTATTATTTTTATTATTATTATTATTATCATTATTATTATCATTATTATTATTATTATTATTATTATTATTATTATTATTATTATTATTATTATTATTATTATTAACTCATCTTGTACCTTAATCTTCAGGGCACCACTCGTCTTCTCATGACTCGCATCCCTCACTACAAGGAGGTGATACTCACTTCCTTCGAGTGTGAGGACTGTGGCAACCGTAACTCCGGGTGTCAGACTGGCCGTGTGGGTGAGAAGGGGGTGCGGTACAGACTGGAGGTGAGGGAGACACACGACTTGGCCAGACAGGTGGTCAGGTCGGAGCACGCCACCGTCAACATACCCGAACTGGAGCTGGAGATTCCACCGACGTCAGAGAAAGGAGGTGTGTGTGTGTGTGTGTGTGTGTGTGTGTGTGTGTGTGTGTGTGTGTGTGTGTGTGTGTGTGTGTGTGTGTGTGTGTGTGTATATTGGTTGTAAATAATATACATATAATATAAATGTTATATAATGTAAATCCCATCTAACTTTCTCTACATCACCCCTCCCCCCCCAACTCTATCTATCTCTCACCATCACATAATTATCTCCTCCAATTCCCTCTCACCTCCCCTCACCTCCTCCAATCTCTCCCACAAACACACCCTCACACCCCCTCCAATTCTCTCTCCCACACACACACCCTCACACCCTCCAAGTCTCCCTCCCCACACACACACACACACACACACCCACCACTCATCTCTCCCACACACACACACACACACACACACACACACACTCCAAGTCTCTCTCCCTCACCCACCACTCACCTCTCCATGCTTATTTACTCAGAGGTGACAACAGTGGAAGGTTTGCTACACCAGACACAAGAGGGCCTCACCAGGGACCAAGAGGCACGTAGACACCTCCAACCCCAAGTGGCCCAACAGATCGACACCTTCCTCCATCGACTCACGGCCTGCGTCACACTACAGGAACACTTCACCGTCATTGTAAGCAGTTTAGGGTATTTGTTTAGTTATTTGTTTATATATTTGTTTATTTTGTTTGTTTTGTTTATTTATTTGTTTATTTTATTTATTTTATTTGGTGTACTGTATTTTATTTTGTATTTTATTTGATGTACTGTACTGTATTTTATTTGATGTACTGTATTTTATTTTGTATTTTAATAATTTGAAGTACAGTTTTTTTTTTTTTTTTTTTTTTGAGTACTGTACTGTATTTTATTTGAGTACTGTACTGTATTTTATTTGAGTACTGTATTTTATTTGAGTACTGTACTGTATTTTATTTGAATACTGTATTTTATTTGCCTTAAAGAAACACGACGTTATTTTTTAAACTTGCTCACTCAGGTAGACGACCCCTCGGGAAACAGCTTCGTGGAAAACCCCGCGGTGCCCCAGAAAGACCCCAGGCTGATGGTTAACACGTACCAACGTACACACCAACAGAACCACACCTTAGGACTGGCGGAGGAGGAGGTGGAGGTGGTGGTGGAGGAGGTGATAGAGGAGGAGGAGGAGGGGGAAGGTAAGATAAAGAGGAGGAAGGAGGAGGTGGTGGAGAGGGAGGTGGTGGAGGAGGAGGAGGGGGAAGGTAAGATAAAGAGGAGGAAGGAGGGGGAGGAGGAGAGGAAGAAGTAAGGAGGAGGGGGAGCAGGAGGTGATAGAGGAGGAGGAGGGGGAAGGTAAGATAAAGAGGAGGAAGGAGGGGGTGTTGGAGAGGGAGGTGGAGGAGGAGGAGGAGGGGGAAGGTAAGATAAAGAGGAGGAAGGAGGGGGAGGAGGAGAGGAAGAAGTAAGGAGGAGGGGGAAGGGGAAGGTAAAGAGAGTAAGGAAGAGGAGAGGGAAGGTGGGATAAAGAGGTGGAGGAAGAGGAAAGGGAAGGTGAAGATAAGATAAAGAAATAATGATAAAAATGAAAGATGATAATAATGATGATGAGATAAAATTTAGATTAATTTTTATATTAGTAAAGAGAACAGCATAATTGTAAGAAGGAAAAGGATATAAATAATAATAATAATAATAATAATAATAATAATAATAATACTGTAATAATAATAATAATAATAATGATAATAATAATACTGTAATAATAATAATAATAATAATAATAATAATAATGATAATAATAAAAATAATAATAATAATAATAATAATACTGTAATATTAACTAATTGCCTCTTATTTTTTCAGGAGAGAAGGAGGAGAAGGAGGGAGAGGAGAGAATACCAGAGGAGGAAGCGAAGGGTGAGGAGAGAATACGAGAGGAAGAGGAGACAAAGGTGAAGGAGAAAGGAGGGAGAGTGAAGGAGGAAGAAGCAAGTGTGAAGGATGATGTGAAGAAGGAAGAAGTGAGAGTGATGGAGGATGAAGCAAGTGTGAAGGAAGAAGAAGCAAGTGTGAAGGAGGAAGAAAGAAGAGGGAAGGAGGATGAAGCAAGTGTGAAGGAAGAAGAAGCAAGTGTGAAGGAGGAAGAAAGAAGAGGGAAGGAGGATGAAGCAAGTGTGAAGGAGGAAGAAACAAGCGTGAAGGATGATGTAAAGGATGAAGGAGGGCTAGTAAAGGATGAAGTATTGGTGTTTCCTACTGTATGTGATCGGTGTTCTCGTCCCGCCAATACTAACATGAAGGTTATACAGATACCATACTTCAAGGTCAGTTACTACCAACATATTTATTATATTATACAGTTGTTGTTGTTGTTGTTGTTGAAGTTGGTCAAGGTGTCTGGCTGAGTAACCCTGAGCTCCTGAGGAAGGCCATGACCTGAACCGGCTTTCCCACAGTGCCCTCAGAGTGTGTATGTTGTGTTGTTGGTGAGTGTGGTTGTGTGTATTACAGTCTTCAATAATCAGATGGGTGGATGTCAGGAGGTCATACAAACAGCTGTGTGTTGTGTTTGAGTGTTTGGATGGACTGATGAGTGATTGGAGTATGGATATGTTTCTGAAGGTTGGTTTGGGGTGAGCATGGTGTAAGAGATGATAGTATTTGTGTGTGGTATTGTGTACTAGGTGTTGTTTTAATGTTCCTTGGCATGTGTGTGTGTTGAATCATGTAGTGTAGTGGATGTTGTGTGTGTGTGGTGTTTGTGTGTTTGTGTTTGTGTGCCTCTCATGTCAAAATGATCCTTGATTTTGAGGACTTTGGTTTTGATGGTGTAGGTAGATAATAACAATAATAATAAAATATAAAATAATAATAAATAAACATGGTACTACACAGGAGGTGATAATAATGGCCCTTCACTGCGACGAGTGTGGCCACCGGACCAACGAAGTGAAGAGCGGGGCCGGCGTGGGGGACAAAGGCCGACGCATCACCCTCACCATCACACACCCGCAATCCGACCTCACCCGCGACGTACTCAAGAGTGACACCTGCGAACTGGCCATACCCGAACTGGAGCTGTGTGTGGGCGGAGGACTCATTGGCGGAAAGTAAGTAATAATAATAACAATAGGTAATAATAATAACAATAATAATAGCAATAATGATATATGAATAATAATAAGTAGTAGTGGTGGTGGTGGTAGTGGTGGTGGTGGTAGTGGTAGTGGTGTTGGTGGTAGTGTTGGTGGTAATGGTAGTGGTAGTGGTGTTGGTGGTAATGGTAGTGGTAGTAGTGTTGGTGGTAATGGTGGTGGTGGTGGTAGTGGTGGTGGTAGTAGTGGTGGTGGTAGTAGTGTTGGTGGTGTTGGTGGTAATGGTAGTGGTGGTGGGGGTAGTAGTGTTGGTGATGTAATCAATCAATCAATCAATAATTTTTTTTCCATGGGCACCTAATAAATAATCTAATCAATCAATCAATCATATTTCTTCCTCGGACACTATATAACCTCACAGTTGCAACACCAAATAAATATCAAATCAATAAATCCATCTTTTTTTTCTCCGTCAAGGTTCACGACCGTCGAGGGTTTACTGAAGGACGTGAGGGATGACCTGGCCGGCAACCCCTTCCTGGCTGGTGACTCGGCCCAACACCAACGTAAACGAGTACTCGACACACTGTTACACGATCTTGATAAGGTGTGTGTTTGTGTGTGTGTGTTTATGTGTGTGTTTGTGGAGGGGATGAAATAAGGTGTGTGTGTGTGTGTGTGTGTTTGTGGAGGGGATGAAATAAGGTGTGTGTGTGTGTTTGTGGAGGGGATGAAATAAGGTGTGTGTGTGTTTGTGTGTTTGTGTTTATGTGTGTGTTTGTGGATGGGATGAAATAAGGTGTGTGTGTGTGTGTTTGTGGAGGGGATGAAATAAGGTGTGTGTGTGTGTTTGTGTGTGTGTGGATGGGATGAAATAAGGTGTGTGTGTGTGTGTGTGTGTGTGGATGGGATGAAATAAGGTGTGTGTGTGTGTGTGTTTGTGTGTGTAGAAGATGAAATAAGGTGTGTGTGTGGAATAATATATATAAGATGAAAATAATGTAGATATATATTAATAATAATGTATCATATTGATAATAAGAATGATAGCAAAATGATGATATAATAATGATAATGTAACAATAATAGTAATAATTATACAGGTAATGTAATAATACTAATACTAATAATACTAAAAATAATAACAATACAAGTAATGTAATAATAGTAATAAAAATACAGAAATCAATAATAATAATAACAATAATAATAATAATAATAACAACAATAATAATAATAATAATAATAATAATAATAATAATAATAATAATAATAATAATAATAATAATAATAATAACAATAACAACAATAATAATAATAATAATAATAATAATAATAATAATAATAATAACAATAACAACATCAACAACAACAACAGGTCATTATGGGTGAGCGGTTGGTATCACTGACCCTTGACGACCCGGCTGGCAACAGTTACGTCCAGAACCTGTACGCCCCCGACCCCGACCCCAACCTGACCACCGACGAATACACACGCACGGAGGAACAAAACGACGATCTCGGATTGACACACATGAACACCGAGGACTACTTGAAGGAGGAGGTGGAGGAAGAGGGGTAGGAAGGGTGGAGGAGGAGCGGTAGGGAGAGTGGGGATGGTTATTTGAAGGAGGGGATGGTGGTGAGTGGAGGAGAAAGAGAAGAGGTAGAGGGTGTGGTTATTTGAAGGAGGAGGTGGAAGGGGTGGTGGAGGAGGAGGAGAAGAGGTAGAGGGTGTGGTTATTTGAAGGAGGAGGTGGAAGGGGTGGTGGAGGAGGAGGAGGAGGAGGAGGAGGGGTGAAGGAGAAGGTGTAGAGGGTGTGGTTATTTGAAGGAAGTGGGAGGAGGAGGAGGTGTAAGGTTGGGGGTTATTTTTGGTACAGTAAAAGTCTCTTAATCAGAAAGGCAGAATTAGCGAAAATTCCATGTTATCGAAAAATACCCCCCCAAAATATGTATAAAATACTTAATTACTTTTAAATACATGTTTCTTCTCTGTCACACGTAATTTATGAGGTAGGGAGGAGATGGTAAGATGATCGCAGTGTTGCCAGATCTGCTTAACGAAAATTTCCCTAACTTCACCTTTAAAATTTCCCGTTTGGCCTCAATAATTCCCTGTTTATTCTTGAACAATTATGGTCATCTTAGTATTTCATCTGGTAGAAATTTGCCTGGTAATTCTTGAACAATCTTTATATAATTTCCCTGTGTGGACTTCAAAATTCCCCCCAAACAGATAAATTTCCCTGCACTTGTTGCCAGGTGTAGGGAAATGTATCTGTTTAAGGGAATTTTGAAGTCCACACAGGGAAATTATATAAAGATTGTTCAAGAATTACCAGGCAAATTTCTACCAGATGAAATACAGTCTGACACTTGTAAATTAATGTCTTATGAGGT
Organism: Petrolisthes manimaculis; assembly: GCA_034508575.1. Classification (NCBI taxonomy): domain Eukaryota; kingdom Metazoa; phylum Arthropoda; class Malacostraca; order Decapoda; family Porcellanidae; genus Petrolisthes; species Petrolisthes manimaculis. The sequence goes on along the minus strand of JAWZYT010007048.1, from coordinate 7,108 downwards.
CTCAACTTTATTATTAATTGCCATAAGTTGGTTTATTAGTTGGTTTATTAGGAGACATACATAATGAATAATATAAACACCCACAACACTAAATTATTTCCCAGGAGATTACTTTTTTTTTTTTTTTTCAATTATTTGGGATACAGTAATTACGGGTAAAATTGGTGGGCACAAAAAGTTACGTGGGAGCGAGCATTCCAAGGTATAGATAGATCTCCGGATTAAGGGACTTTTACTGAAATTGAAGGAGGAGGAGGAGGAGAGGTAGGGAATGGTCTGAAGGAGGAGGTGGTGGAGGAGGAGGAGGGAGGGAATTGTGTGAAGGAGAAGGAGGAAGAAGAAAACTACCTGAAGAAGAAAGAGGGAGAGAGAAAGGAAGGAGGAGTAAGAAGAAAATCACATGAAAGAAGAGGAGAAGAAAATTACCTGAAGAAGAAAGAGAAGGAAGTAAGAGGAAGAAGGAAGGAAGGAAGGAGGGAGAGAGGAAGGAAACAGCTATAATAATAACAATGTGAAGAACAAGGAGAAGGAGGGAGGGAGAAGAGAAGGAAGGGAGAGAGAGAGAGGAGGGAGAGTGAGTGAGGGAGAGAGGGGAGGAGGGAGAGAGAGATGGAGGGAGGAAGGAGAGAGAGGAGTAGGAGGGAGGGAGGGAGGGAGAGGAGGAAGAAAAACAGTGTTGCAATATCATAACATAAAACCAATAACATTTACTTTGTTATTTTTTATTTTGTAACAACCAAAAAAAAAAAAAAATGAATCTGTATGTCTATTTTTCACTCCAGTCTTTGTTTGTCGTAGCTTAGGTTTTATTTATATGTGTCCTTCTGTTGTCCTTCAATTGTCCTTCCTCTCCTTCTGTGTCCTTCAATTGTCCTTCCTCTCCTTCTGTGTCCTTCAATTGTCCTTCCTCTCCTTCTGTGTCCTTCAATTGTCCCTCCTTTCATTATGTGTCCTTCAATTGTCCCTACTTTCCTTCTATTTCCTTCAATTGTCCTTCCTCTCCTTCTGTGTCCTTCTATTGTCCCTCCTTTCATTATGTGTCCTTCAATTGTCCTTCCTCTCCTTCTGTGTCCTTCAATTGTCCTTCCTCTCCTTCTATTTCCTTCTCCCTGTCCCTCCTTTCCTTCCATATCCTTCTATTGTCCCTCCTCTCCTTCTGTGTCCTTCAATTGTCCCTCCTTTCCTTCAATCACCATCTCCCTTCATCCTCAACCTCAAATCGACCTTCCCTTCATCACTCCCAACCCATAAACATAAATAAATAAATAAATAAATAGATAGATAAATAAGTGTAAATAAACCTAATAAATATATTCACATTATTCCAAAACTATGCAGACTTTTATTGACCTGTGTTGTTTATTATTATTATTATTATTACTATTTTTTTTTTTTTTTTTTTTTTTTTTTTTTTTTTTTTTTTTTATCACTTCCCTGTTTCTCCTTTCCTTCTATTATCCTTCACCCTGTCCCTGAGAGAGAGAGAGAGAGAGAGAGAGAGAGAGAGAGAGAGAGAGAGAGACACAGAGAGAGAAAGGAATACACACAGATAGAGAGAGAGAGAGAGAGAGAGAGAGAGAAGGAATGCATAAATAGAGAGAGAGAGGAAGGAACACACACACAGAAACACAAAGAGAGAGGAACACACACACACACACACACACACACACAGAGGAAGGAACAAACACATACACACACAAAGAGAGAGGAACACACACACATACACACACATCTAATTTACTAAGAAGAGCTAACTAGCCTATTTACTCCCTCATTATTTAAAACAAAAACATTATAATTATCAGAAACCCAAAACCATTAGACAACAAAAACAATTTATTTATTTATTTAAGTTATTCATATGACAGTTGTGTCAGGGAAGGGGGGGGGGAGAACACACACACATATACATACACACATGCATACATTTCTCCACATACATTCCCACACACATACCCTACACATACAATTCTCCATACACTCCACACACACACACACACACACACACATTCCTACACATATACACGATCTCCACACACATACACATACACATTTCCACACACATATACACATACACATACACATTTCCACACACATATACACATACACATACACATTTCCACATACACCACATATGCCCAAATACACAAACTTATAAATGGTATGTGTGTATAGCAACAAGTAAGTAAGTTATGTGAAGAAGTAGTCAAGTGTCGGATTACTATCATAAGTAGTTATAATTGTCTGTTGTACTCTTATTACACTCAAGGACAACTACATTACTACTACTACTACTACTACTACTACTACTACATTCCCTTATATTACTACTACTACTACTACTACTACTACTACTACATTCCCTTATATTACTACTACTACTACTACTACTACTACTACTACTACATTCCCTTATATTACTACTACTTCTACTACTACTACTACATTCCTTTATATTACTACTACTACTACTACTACTACTACTACTACATTCCCTTATGTTACTACTACTACTACTACTACTACTACTACTACTATTACTACTACTACTACTGCTACTAATACTACTAATACTGCTATTACTACTACTACTACTACTACTACTACTACTACTACTACATTCCCTTATATTACTACTACTACTAGAAAAGGGAGGGAGAGAGAGAGAGAGAGAGAGAGGAAGATATAGAAAAAAAAATACATATATAACATTTCTCTCACTCTCATTCCCCCTCTCATTATTATTATTTTCTTTCACAAACAAACAAACAAACAACCAAACGAAGCAATCAATGAGTAATCGAAACAAACCAAGAACATCATATGGGAACAACAACAACAACAACAACAAACAAAACAACAACAAAAAGAAGAAAGAGAATAGCGGTACGTGGTGAGAGACGACCTGATAAAAAGACAGTGTTTATTTTTGGTAACCTCAGTCACCCCCTGGCCGTCATAGAGGAAGGATGTCGGTGTGTGGGCTCCTGAAGGGCTTGCTATTCCTGCTCTTGATAGTGGTGGTTTCAGCTTCTAATCAACAAGGTAATATAAATTAAATATATATGTGTGTGTGTGTGTGTGTGTGTGTGTCTATTATATCCGTAATTGGTTATCTAGTTTAATATAAAATTTATTCTGGTATTTCTAAATTCTATATTATTATTATTATTATTATTATTATTATTATTTAGTATTGTTATTATTATTATTTAGTATTGTTATTATTATTATTTAGTATTGTTATTATTATTATTTAGTATTGTTATTATTATTATTTAGTATTGTTATTATTATTATTTAGTATTGTTAATATTATTATTATTATTATTGTTCAAGTTCACATCAGGGTAGGATTAGGGAGGATGTTAGGATGAGGGAGGATTGGGTCAGGGACTGTGTGTGTGTGTGTTGAGGATTAGTAGGATTGGGGAGGTAAGGATTGATTGGTGAGGCTATTTCTAAACGTGTCAAGAATGGGGCTATTAACTATTATGAAATGGGAGATTAAAAAAAAAAAAAAAAAAAAAAAAAAAAAAAAAAAAAAAAAAGATTATATAGGTATTGTCCATTCACTACTTTGGGTACGTATACAATTAATTAAATCACCGACGACCCTGTAAAGAAACCCATTTTGACTCTTAATTAAGAAAAAGTAGCGTAGGGTAGCTTTTTTTTTTTGCTAAGAAATAATATTATTTTGCTTAGTTTGACGAAAAAGTGGCTAAACATATTTTGGTCAGACGCGTAAATCTTTTCTTAATATTTTTTTACACCGCCCCACCTCGAAGGGGTGGGGCGGTGTATTGTTTTTGGTGCTGGATATTTATTTATTTATTTATTTATTTATCTGTTGGTGTGTTTGTTTATGGTCTAGCGTCCACATTTTTTGCCGTATGATGTTCATTTTTTTTCCATTGATAGATATTCATCATAAAACAAAATGATTAACTTTTGGGCAAAATCGGTCGAAGGTCAAGGTCACAAAAAAAAAAATAAAGATAGCAAAGGGCGAGTGGTGGCTGACATGAAATTGAATGATGTCTTGTTATTATAGTCGTAACATTACCGGTATTATGTTATTGTTATTGTTATTGTTATTGTTATTAGAGAAGGTAGAAGAGTAAAGAGTGTGGGAGGGAAAGAAGGGTGAGGGAGGAAAGGAGGGAGTGAGGGAGGGAATGAGGGAGGAGAAGGAGTGAGGAAAGAAAGGGAATGAGGGAGAGAAAGAATGGAGTGAGTGAGGGAAGGGAGGGAGTGAAGGAGGGAGGAAAGGAAGGGAATGAGGGAGAGAAAGAAGGGAGTGAGGGAGGGAAAGAAGGGAATGAGGGAGGGAAAGAAGGGAGTGAGGGAGAGAAAGAAGGGAGTGATGAAAGGGAAGGAAAGAAGGGAGTGAGAGAGAGAAAGAAGGGAGGGAAAGAAGTGAAAAAAGTGAGTGAGGGATAGAAAGAAGTGAGTGAGAGAAAGAAAGAAGGGAGTGAGGAAGGAAGGAAAGGTGAGAAGTTAGAATACAGGAATAGGAAGAACAAAAAGTCGTGATGTAAGATTTTTTTTTTTTTTTTTTTTTTTTTTTTTTTTTTTTTTATTATGGCAATATATAAAGGACTC
>JAWZYT010007047.1:7500-26665 GCA_034508575.1 Petrolisthes manimaculis | reverse complement strand
ATCGTTACACAGGAAGATCAGACTGTGTCATTTTTTGTAACAATATTGATGGAGTTGGTCATGTGTTGTGGGTAAAACATTTTGAGGGACACTGACTGATTCATGATACATCCAAACAGTGCCATGCAGGGAACAAACAGAATCTTTCAATAGGACTCTAGAGGGAATGGTTAATTTGCTGATCAGATTGGAGGGCTAACCAGACGACTGAGCCAACTTGTCCACAACATGTCCCATCTCCTTAACACTCACAGCCAAACTCGAGTTGTTGAAGTCCACGTGTTGGCAAATGTCCACCAAGGCATGTGACTCGTTCTCTGTTTTAGCTTGGGAGTGATTTACAGTATTATTATTTCAACAGTATATATAATCTTTTGGGAGACGAACTGAAATAAGATTATCCCTTCAAATCATGCTACAGATCAAAAGGCTTCACAGTCTGCTGAAACAGAGAAGAGAGTCATCAGATTATTATTATTTTTTTATTATTATTATTTTTGTTATGTAGAGTGAGGGCAACTATATAATATTATAGTCGTGTTGTGAAATATGGCGAAAACAGTAAGTTATTGGTTGGATGGGACATATTTGGAGTGGAAAGGTTTGGATAGGTGATGGATTATGTTGGTGATGATCATAGGAAGGTTAGGTAAGGGTATCTTGTTTCACGTCAGAATAAGTAAAACAATACAGTATATGCCCAACCAACACACCTTGTACAGGGAAGAGGTATACATGGAACAATATACCCTGTAATGTATGAGTCTTCGGAATTATACACCCCCATATCCCCGACTACCCCATCCCCACCCCACCCCACCCCTACAACCAACTACCACCACCACCACCACCCTACCATTCTATCCTTACTAATACCTCCCTAACTCCCTCGACAACCCCCCAGCCAGACCCCTCATCCCTACCTCCCTCAACACCCCCGTCCTCCCATCCCTCGACCCCCTCCTACGCCACCACCTCCCTCGACCCTCTACTACCCTTCCCTCTCCTCCGCTCCCCCCTTCCCTCCCCCCCTAAAGCCCCTTCCCCCGCCACGCGCCACCAGCCTGACGTACAAGATCACGGATTATCCCGACAGGAATGACTTTCACTCCTGCTGCTGCTGTTGTCCAGGTGCTGCCTTGATCAGCGGTGGGTGGGTGGGTGGGGGGCGGCGCTCCAAAATTCTCTCCTAGTGATGATATTTTTAGGCAAGAGCGAAACGTAATAAATTTGTGTTAGTAGTCTGTATTTTGTAATGTTTTAGGCAAAAAGCTAAACGTAATAAATTTGTGTTAGTAGTCTGTATTCTGTAGGTTAGGTAGATTAGTTAGTACTATGATGCTGTGTTTGTAATAGAATAACTTGAGTTAGGTTTGGGATATGTTTGGATATAGGATGGATTAGTGTAGTTTGGGGAAGGTTAGATTTGTACAGATAATAAAGATAGGTTGGGTTAGCTCGCGTTGAGACAGGTATGATATATAGGGACACTTTAGTAAAAATCAGACTGGGGTAAGTTTGGTCGAATTACACAAGGTTGAACCCAAAGTAAGAAGTGACATCCGATGAAGAGAAGAGGAGGGAGTATAGATTTCCATATATCACGAGGGAGTTTGGTAATTATGCGGGTAGGAAGGGGATGAGAGGAGAGAGAGAGTAGGAGAGAGAGAGAGAGAGAGAGAGAGAGAGAGAGAGAGAGAGAGAGAGAGAGAGAGAGGAGAGAGAGAGAGAGAGAGAGGGGGGGGGGGGAGAAAAAAGAATAGGGAAGGGAAGGAGAGAGAGATGGAGAGGAAAAAGAGTATGGGAGGAGAGGAGATAGAGATAGAGGGAGGAAAAAAGACTAGGGGAGGGAAGGAGAGAGAGATAGAGGGAGGAAAAAGAGTAGGGGAGGGAGAGGAGAGAGAGAGTAGGGAGGGAGGGAAGAAAAAGGGAAGTGACATTGTGAGGGGAGAGTAGGAAAATGGCACTGTGGAGGTAAGGAGGGAGGAAGGAAGGAAGGAAAAATGAGAGTATGAGTAAGTGAATGTGAATAAGTGTGTGTATGTTTGACTGAGTGTGTGAGTGTAATAATGCATGTGTGAGTGAGTATATATATGTTTTACAGAGTGATTGAGTGTGTGTGCATGTTCAAAATTAATGAGTGAGTGTGTGTGTTCAACTGACTGACTGACTGATTGAGTGAGTGAGTGAGTGAGTGAAGGAGGAAAGAGTCAAGGGTCGCCATGGCAGCACACACACACACAAACACACACACACACACACACAAACACACACACACACACACACACACACATTGATTACGACTGAATTATTTATGGGTAGGGTTGTTGTGTGTTGCTGTGGGTGGTAATGTGAAGTGAATGTGATGATCTTTATTTTCCTATTTTTCAGGTCACCAACCATTGCTCCGTTTTATTGCTTCTTAGATGTGTGTGTGTGTGTGTGTGTGTGTGTGTGTGTGTGTGTGTGTGTGTGTGTGTGTGTGTGTGTGTGTGTGTGTGTGTGTGTGTGTGTGTGTGTGTGTGTTTTTATCAATTGTGTGTGTGTGTGTGTAGTTGTGAAAATGTATGTGTGTGTGTGTGTGTTTATTGTGTGTGTTTCAGCCACTGACCGAGTTATATATGCATAGACTCGTTTGTTGTATTGTGTGTGAGTATGTGTGTGTGTGTGTGTGTGGTGTTGTGAGCATGCCCGTGTACACTGATAGGGCTGCATGCTTGCTGAGATGAGCAATGCATGGAGGGGATTTAATTACAACTAAAAGAGTAAAAAAGTAAAATATCTCATCCACTTCAGTGTTGTCGTCTCACCCAGATCTTCTTGAAGGATAATATAAAAGAAATTAATCAGATTGTATTAATTCATCATATACAAATTTACAGTATAAATTCTTTTTGAAGGATTTTTTTTTTTTGGTGAGTGTACTGTACAATGTTCATTTAAAGGCAGATAATAAAACCGTAGATAAAACCTACATATCAAACATATGGTTGATTTTAACCAATCGAACGAATTTCCTAGTCGTGTTTGGTGTGTTTTGATCTTGTGGGTATTGGAGTACATTTTCAGTAAAGTGATAATGAACTACAGTATTTATTATCTCCATTACACTGACTATATATTATTATATGGTACTCTTCAAATACACACTAAAATTTTAATGTGTGATAAAAAGGAAAATAAAAAGAGTGTGATGCTGAATAATATAAAGAGTCGTGATGCTGAATAAAAAAAAAGTGTGATGCTGAATAATTAAAAGGAGTGTGATGCTGAATAAAAAAAAGTGTGATGCTGAATAATAATAAAGTGTGTGATGATAATAGTGCAAATCGTGATCACAGCCCACCACCATACATACAGTCACTCCAAACCAACACACACACACACACACACACACACACACACACACACACACACACACACACACACACACACCACACACACACACACACACACACCACACACACACACACACACACACAACCTCCCGGCGCCGCTCTTCCTAATTTAGTGTTGGCAAAAACCAGTACCGTCAACTCGAGCGTTAAAGCCACTGGTAGGGGTTGTACTGGTAGGGGTCGTACTGGTCAGCCAACCCCTCCTCCTCCTCCTCCTCCTCCTCCTCCTCCTCCTCCTCCTCCTCCTCCTCCTCCTCCTCCTCCTCCTCCTCCTCCCTCCTCCTCCTCCTCCTCCTCCTCCTCCTCCTCCTCCTCCTCCTCCTCCTCCTCCTCCTCCTCCTCCTCCACTCGTCTCCTTCCGTCCGTGTCCTTTCATCCGTCCTTTCATTTCGTGGTGTCCTTCGTAATTTTAGTGTTCTCTTTCCCTTCGTTCCACCTATCTTTCCGACTTTTGTATTTCCTTTCCCCACTTTTAGCGCTTCCCTCTCTGGTTTCTTGTTACATTCTAATTTTAATGTTCACCTCCCTTCGTTCTCAGTCGCCAATTCCTAGCCCCCATTTATTCTTTCTCCTGTCATCTAACATTAATATTTTTCAACTCTCTTTGTACCCTAATCTTTATTTTTATTTCCCATTTTTTGCGACCTATTTCCACCTCCTCATTCACGGTTCCATCTTCCCTCCAACTTTGTGATCTCATTCCTCCGACATAATTATGCAGTTGTTGTACAAGCTCGTGTACCCAACTCATTTCCCTCACCATTAGCGATCTAGTTCCTCATCTCACTTCCTGTTCTTCATTCTCGGTTCCCTCTTCCTTCCAACTCTTATTTCTGTCTCTCCTCATATGCACACCCCCACCGCCGTCGTCCCCCTCTCTAATCATTCCCCCACCCCCACCCACGGGCAGGTGTTGGGGGAGACAGACAGAGAGACACACAGACACACACAGAGAGAGAGAGAGAGACACGGGTATGAACCATGTTGCTCCCCTCTGTTGTGAAATCAGTAGCATGCCATCAAATTATCTCCCGAGACGCTCCGCTGCTCTATTGATCTTGCGTGACATCATCGCGCAAATTACGGGACCATCTGCCGCCCTCGCCCCCTTGTCTGTGTGTGTGTGTGTGTGTGTGTGTGTGTGTGTGTGTGTGTGAGTGTGTGTGTGTGTGTGTGTGTGTGTGTGTGTGTGTGTGTGTGTGTGTGTGTGTGTGTGGTGTGTGTGTCCGTCCCCCTCCCCGCTAATAACGAGAGGGGCAGCCGTAGTGGTGGTGGTGATGGGAGGGCAAAGTTCAGTGGTGGTTGAAGTGGTCGGAAGTGGCGGAGAAGAGAGAGAGAGAGAGAGAGAGAGAGAGAGAGAGAGAGAGAGAGAGAGAGAGAGAGAGAGAGAGAGAGAGAGAGAGAGAGAGAGAGAGAGAGAGAGAGAGAGAGAGAGAGAGAGAGAGAGACTAGATGAGAGGGTTACTTATCGTGGTTGCATGCCCCCCCACCCCATCATCCCCCACCCACCCCAAATTGGTGCAAAGATTAGTTCATCCGTTGAAAGGTTGTCTTGCTAACACACACACACACACACACACACACACACACACACACACACACACACACACACACACACACACACACACACACACACACACACACACACACACACACACACACACACACACACACACACACACACACACACACACACACACACACACACACACACACACAACACACACACACACACACACACACACGTATAAGATATAGGAACAGAGACTGAAAGATAGATAAATAAAAAAAAACTAGACATAAAGAAGACAAGAGACAGGAAGAGACTGATGAAAGTTGTGAAAATAGAGAATAACATGATGAGAAGGAAAAGAGAAAGCAGTAATGATCAAAGGAGAGATGTAGGAAGGGAAAGATACAGTATAGAATCACAAGAAGCAAGAGTGGATTGATAGACAGGGATCGAGGGAAGGATCAGAAGCTATATAGGGCAGGGAAAGAAATAGTGGTCAGGGATGGGATGATGAATTAAGGGAATAAGGGAGGGTATAATGCATGTTCAGGGAAAGCAGGGACCTGAATGGAGATGTGGGAGGGGGGGTCAGGGAAGGGTATGATGATCAGGGAAGAAGGAAGGGTATAGTAATCTTAGGTCAGGGAAGGGAAAACATATAAGGAATGGTCAGGGAAATCAGTGACCAATAAGCAGGGAGAGGATATACCAGGGAAGGGAGATTCAGTAAGGGGCTACTAGGGGAGGCAGGTAGGATAAGGGAGGGCATGGGAAGGGAGAATCAGGGTGGGAAGAGGCAGGGAGGATAAGGAGGGCAGGGGAAGGGAGAATCAGGGTGGGAAGAGGCAGGTAGGATAAGGGAGGGCAGGGAAGGGGGCACAAGAGTTAAAATATCGTTAATTCAGGGTTGAAGAAACACTGGTCGAATGGGTTACTCTCTCTCTCTCTCTCGCTCTCATCTCTCTCTCTCTTCTCTCTCTCTCTCTCTCTCTCTCTCTCTCTCTCTCTCTCCTCTCTCTCTACTCTCTCTCTCTCTCTCTCTCTCTCTAATTAAACCCCGGGGTGAAAATAATCAGCTCGTTATTTACCCTCCAATTTCTCACCTAAAGAGAGGAAGTGTGTCAGGCCTACTGACCCACCCAACCCAACCCAACCCAACCCAACCCAACCCAACCCACCCAACCCAACCCATACACTCTCCATTAGCGAACTGTCTCTTTTGGTTAATAATTGTGTAGTATAACATATATATATTTATACACTACAGTTAGTGCTATATGACGTTCATTAGGTATAGTATTATATCACGTGGAACGTATGAATTTGTATGAGTGTGTGTATGTATATGTGTATGTCTGTGTGTATGGGGTACGATTATCTGTATGCATATGTGTGTACGTGTATGTGTGATCATGGGCAAGGTGAGATGTTGGGTCCTCCTTCATTTACAGTAACTGGTGCAGAACAAAGGTGAGATGAGACAAGCCATGTGTGATGTGCAGCACAATAAGTGGAGCAACCTTGTTCCATAAATCATGTAATTAGACTCGTGGTACAGACAAAGTGACCGTGTTGTTGCAGGGATCGATATCGTGGGGCAGCAGATGTTCCAAAAGTCAAACTCATTTATCTCTGCTTTGCTCCAAAACTTGAGTTGCATTCCGAACGTTAAAAAGAAAAGAAAATGTTTATTAAGGCGACTATTTTATTTATTTATTTATTTCCCTTCTCTCACTGATGGTTTCAGTATAATTATTTGGTATTATTGATGCACCTTGAGGTAATCAAGTCGAACCTTAACGATTCATGAGCTTTTCACATCCATTAGTTGTGTTTTCACCGACACCAAACACAAGAGTAGTGCGATTGGCGGCACAATGCTTTCGGAGGCGACATACACGTAGTCATTCAACAAGTTCATCAACAAGTTTACTCATTATCACCTTCACTAAGCCTCACCCTCACACAGTCTCACCATCACTCAACCTCACAGAAACTCAATATATTCAACATCAGCTTAATTTCAACCCTGGCCCTACCTAACATCCACTTCACTCAGTCTCAGTTTCACTCAACCTCAATTTTCTTTAGCATCAAACATCTCGGTCCTACTGAACATTGTCTTCTTTCTACCTCAACCTCTCTTAACCTCAATCTTACTTAGAATTTCTCAACCTCAACCCTCTTCCTCATCACAATCTGCCTTTTTACCGTCTCAGAACTGCTACCAAATTCTCTATCATCACACTCTCTGCCATCACAACCCTATACCACCTTTACACCCTTTACCACTATCACACTCTACCACACCCCCTACCACCATCACAATCCTCTACCCACCATCACAACCTTTACCACCACCGCAATACTCTACCACCACCATAGCATTCCAACCACCATCACAACCCACTAACACAATCAAACCCCCTACCACCATCACAACCTTCTACCACTACTACAAAACATCTCAGCACCACCACACACCCTACTACTACTACCACCATCACCACCACACTCTCCCAACGAAACCCTCTACCACCTCCACACTCTACACCACAACAACATCCCAACCACCACCACACATCCTACCACCACTACCACAGCCTCACTCCTCCGTCGACATGAACACTGTGTAGTAGTGGTGGGGGGAGAGGGTATGTGGTCGGGTCGGGGCAGCAGATGTGAGGTGGGCCAGCTAGACAAGACAACCAGGTGAGGGGGCCAGATTCAACACCAAACCGACGTGCAGGGACTGAATTATGTGACTTCCACCCCTCTCACCACACCACACCACACCTCATCTCACACCTTCATACCCTCCCTGCCTGCCTGCCTACCCATCCCTTCCTCCGTTCATGCCCTCTCTCCTACCCTTCATGCCCTCTCTCTCCCTTTCTGCCCAACAACCAGCCAGCCCGTGAAAGGGATGAGTGATGCTGGGAAACAGTTGGGTAGCAGTATAAACTAGGGAGGGCCCCATCTATTCTCTTTTGTGTTTGTCAGAATTTACTCAAGCTCATCTTCACTCAACGTCAACTTCACTTAACCAATAGCCTTACACAGCCCCAACTTCACACTCATCCCCATTTTACTTCCAACTTAACCACACTCAGTCCCAACTTCATTTCACCTTAATTAACCACACTCAGTCCCAACTTCATTCCACCTTAATTAACCACACTCAGCCCAGTTCCCTTCCAACTTAACCACACTCAGTTTCAACTTTATTCCACTTTAATTAACCACACAAAACTCCATCTTCCTTCCACTTTAGCCTCATCATCATTCATGCATGGTGATTTTACGATATGCTGCAACATTTTCCTTGCTGTATATAACGTTTAACAAGGCCAAACATCTTCTGCATCATAATTTACTTGTTTGATATGTGTCCTTTCGTTCTACTCGTGCTGGCGAAAGTATTAACTCAGTTTAGTTATGCTCTATTTATGATTTATAGTTACAACAAGCAGTATTTTCCAAGCTTTTTCCTCCAATAATCCGTGCTTGGAATTTCCTCCTAATGTTGTGCGCTCATGCAGTATAAAAATTAGTTGTCTAAAGCTGTCGTTGTTGTTGTTGTTATAGTTTGTGATAAGTAATACAGTAATGATCCCTTTTCCCAGACCCCCCAAAGAGAGATAATTATCACCAGTCATGCACTACAAATCTTAACCTACCAGCCAGGATAAATAAAGGGTCAGCAAGCACTTACTGCCTTCTGTTGTGATCATGATAAAACCACAATACACCTATTGGGATGGACGAGCAGAAACTGGGGCGTGAGACAAACTTAATTAAGGGGGGTAATACACTTCTGGTATAGACATTACAGCGTCTTGATATTCTCCAAAGCATGCAAGGGAACAGCACAAAAAAAAAAAATAATAATAATAAAAAAATATATAAAAAGATGATGGCTTGTTTGAAAATGTTTTGAGGAATCAGATGCCCCAGATTTACCAATATTGTACATTACTTTCCCCATAAGATTGATGATTTGTCAGGCCTTTTTCCTGTGTGTGTGTGTGTGTGTGTGTGTGTGTGTGTGTGTGTGTGTGTGTGTGTGTTTTGTTAGACGTATAGTTAGACAGTCTGGAACCATGTGTGTCCATCTGTCTGTTTGTTTGTCTGTCTGATTGTCTGTCTGTCCGTAGGTTCATTCGTCTGTCTTTCTGTCTGTATGTATATGTATGTATATGTATGTATGTATGTATGTATGTATGTGTTACGGTCTCAAACGTCATGGTGACAATTTTCTGGGCGTCTCCTTCATCTGAGAGAATATATATTGAGGCAATCTATTACTTGTGTGTGTTTGTGTGTGTGTGTGTGTGTGTGTGTGTGTGTGTGTGTTATTAAGTGTAAACAATGTGCTTATAATGTTGGCGTGTGTAATTCAATGAGAGAGAGAGAGAGAGAGAGAGAGAGAGAGAGAGAGAGAGAGAGAGAGAGAGAGCAAGAGAGTGTGTGTGTGTGATTAAGTGTAAGTATATAGTGTGCGTATAATGTTGGCGCTTGTACTTCACACACACACACACACACACACACACACAAACACACACACACTATATATATAATTTTAGTTTCCTTCGCACACCAAAGTACCTACATACATACATACACCCTGACACCACTGCAGCAACAACTCCAGAAGCCTCACGTGGCCTTCACAAACCTCAAAGGACACCACCACCACCACCACCACCACTACCAGAGAACATTACCATGCGCCCACACCAACCACCACAAGCATTACCTACCTGCCTGCTTTATAAAATCACATTCCTCTACTACTGCAAGGTCTCCTGATTTTTAGACACACTCATTACCTGATAACCTCGTTTCTATATTGGAGACTTTCTATAATTATTGATGAACATATATTGAACAACAATATGAAATCTTATCTCTACTTTAATTAATTACTGATGAACATATATTGAACAACAATGTGAAATCCTTATCTCGACTTTAATTAATTACTCATAAACATTGAACAACAATATGAAACTTTATCTCGACTTTAATCTTAATAGTGAGGTAACTCTTGTAGGGGGAAATTGATTTTATCTTCTATATTTCTGACACTTCTGACTTGAAATACTAAACTTACAAGATATTCTGGAATATTTTCTGGAAGTGATGATAAACATCAATTAACCAATAAGAAATACAATGGTGACTTTAAACATTGTTGCTGCTTTATTCTGAGAAGGGGTCATATCTTCTTTATTCCTGACGTGTTTTACTTAAGATACAAAAGAGATCCCCTTAGCCTTGTTGTTATTCTCAGCCAACACACAATTACAATCTCCACCACAAGCAGAAACTTACACGTTCCTCTCTTTAGTCAGATAATCAATACAGAACAATACGGGGGTAATACACTTTTGGTATAATGGAGTGACTTGATTCCTCCACAGTATATCAGAAATCAGGACATTGAACAAATATAATGGTATCCTGTTGCTTGGAATAGTTTGGTGAAATCAGTTGCTCCAGTTTCACCACCAATAATAATGTACCATATAATATTCCCTTTAATTAATGCACCACCAAGAAAAGAAAGTCTGTCTAGATATAAAGAAGAATTATGTTGCCCTCCTTTCAACTCTCCAGGGTTTCGGGTGAATATTCGAACCGCTGTGTGTCTTCCTACAACACACAGTGGTTCGAATCACTAAAGCTCGGCTAGTTGCGGTTCATGGTGCCAAGGGATCGAGCACAGATTTGACAGGTAAATACAGTATAGTCAACTCTCATTCTCTATAAATCACAAATCCGAACTGTTTTAACGCCAGCTTTTGAAGTTGTTAAGAGCGAGAGGTAACACAGGTTCATACGTATACACACGCCAATTTTTGCTTAAACCGCATAAAGGAGCCTATTTGGTGTTAAGATTCCCATATATATTACACCATACACTGCTTACCAACACTAAACACCTTCACCACAGTTGTTCCCTTATGACATCACCCATTCATTGGTCAGAGAGGTGTTTTATTTTTATTATTATTTACTTAATTTTGAATGGTGAGGAGTAGGAAAGTGTTTATAGTGTTAATGGTGTTTTTCTTATTCAACCATCAACATGTATTTCAGTCATATATATAAAACATATTTACACTAACACCATACGAATATCCAAGGCCAAGGAATAATTATAGTGTACCATCAACTACCTATTATAATTTTCCATTGTGTTATTATTATGGTCATACATACATACATACATACATGCAGGATAGGGGGCTACGAAGTCCTCCCAACTATACTACAAAACAGACTACTCCCTTATATTGACGCACTTCTCTGTTGCCTGGTACAGTAGGGAGGAATCAGTTGCATGGCCCTCTTTGCTTGCCTACACTGTCTTCACCCGCAACATAAAATAAAGCACCCTGTTAATAACTCTTCTCACTAACTCCACACTCACTCACTCACTCGCTGTTCACATGGTAATCAGAGTCAGGGTTGTTGTTGTTGTTGTTGTTGTTAATCAGTGGAGAAGGTTAGTGCATGCATTTTACTGTTCGTCTTCCCCACCACTACCGTATTCCTCTCGACCACTAACAACAACAACACCACTACCTCCACCACCACTACTTCCTGTACTTGCACCCACTACATTATGTGCCTACTTCCACTTTACGTTAATGTTACGTACGGCTTGGAGTCATTACTATCATCATCCCTACCACTACCAACACTCTCACCACAACTATTATCACCGCCACCATTCACTACCACCACTACACTACTACCACGACAACCAAAACACCAGAAACTTAGTAACAACACCAACAATGACAACAATAATAATGATAACAACAGCAATAATACCAATAACAACAACAAATATAACTACATACATACAGTAGCAATAAGAGACAACACAAACCACATTGCTCGTTGTTGTCATATATACTTGCTAAAACACACACACACACACACACACACACACACACACACACAGAATAGAGTCTCGGCCATACAAAATCCTGCGAACACTTAATCATGTTGCCGCTCCGATAGTTTTCAAGGTAGCAGCCACACGGTCCAATATTTCATCAGTTTGAGCTACTCACTTCACCTCTCCATATTCCCATCAAGCCTTTTTTTTTTTTTTTTTTTTTTTTTAGTTATCTTTTGATATTCTTGTACTGTTTGTTCATCAGATACGCAAACAGAGAACATTCGTTGAATATCTGGATATTTTGTTTTCTTTTCTTTGCGATATAATTTACTTAGATAAAAACCAGACCTCAAAAAGTAACGAAAAAAAAGGAACATTATTATTACTTATATGTAAATTTGGATGTTTCATGATAACTGCAGCCATTTTTACGTTGATGAAGCATTAGGTGTGCAAGTGAGCGTGTGTATTCTGATAATGGGAGGAGACTCAAATGTTGGTGAATCATTTTAGACCTTTACTGCTTACCTCCAAACTATGCCAGAAACCAGACGACCTCAATGTAACATATCGAGGAACAGTTTCGTGACCTTTGACCAAGTAATAAACATAAAGAAAGGAGTGTTCTTTCTTTAAACCTAGCTAACTCGTGATAGGAGTTGTGTATTTGGGAATTATATTTGTATATATATCGAAGTTACCCACAAAAATTAAATAATTGTTGATAAACCCCGAAAAGGTTTGTTATGTCACCAAAAATGAGAGTGTCTCCCCTTAAAGTAAAGCTCCATGTATACTTGCTTTGGAAGTACATATACGAGTACTAAAATTGGAACGATACAGAGAGAGAGAGAGAGAGAGAGAGAGAGAGAGAGAGAGAGAGAGAGAGAGAGAGAGAGAAACAGTTCCTCATCCTGGGACCCTGTTTGTCTCGTTACGCAGTGTGCATGATAATAGTAACAAGTAGGTTTGTGGTCCCGGCCAAACCTCACTCATGCAGCGATTAAGAAGTAAACAAAAGGATGATGACAAAGACGCCCTCCCTCACGTTCCTCCCTCCACCTTCACATTCCTTCATTAATGTTCTCCTTCACGCTCTCAACTCCTTTATTGCTTGAGCCTTGAACACACACACCCTCGCCTTTCCCTCCTTTTTCGAGTTGGGTAATTTCCGTATAGCCGTGATCAGGTACAGTCACCAGCCATATAAAGGGACTCTGTGATAGCGTATATATGAGACATGAGCTTGCTTCTGATTCCTCCTGACAGTGCCACGAAACTAGCTACTTCCATATGGGTGGTGTTTCGTGACAATGTTTGAAGGATTCATTAACCTCCAATTTTCTGACTACATCACGGGGATCTTTAATTAATTATGTACAAACTTCAGCAAGTATGAGACAGGATAAGCATTGCAATTGGTTCACTGGTATGTCAGATGATTCGAAACTTCAACCAGATCTGAATATTTATTTTGGTTCGTGACTGTACAGGAAATTATTGCTGTGTTCACCTCGCCACCTTGCGGTCTTTTTACGGCCATTATTTCATGTCTGTGCTTTGTCTTTCTCAATTAGCGATTACCTTCATTTCAGACAGGCAAGGAATTTACCTTTCCTTAGCAATTATGTAGATATTATAAGATGTTTTAAGAATATGTGTATGTTGGCCATATCGCATTTATTATTATTTTTTTTCAAGCCAAACTTTTTATATTTCGAACGAGGCTAGGAAAAAAGCACATATTTGGGTGAACTGGATAGTTAACTACTTTTTTTAACATTATTATTAAAAATATTAACAGTTCTAGTTGTGTATTACTTTTGTAGATCGTGTCAATCCAAGGCATTGTAGGACTATTGGACTTGACCGTACATTATAACAAGACACAACACATCTACAGTACACAGTGTTTTATTAATACGTATAAGCAACAACTCAATAATCCAAGGTAAACAAATCACAGTTAGCGTAACTCGGCTTTATCTGTGCTGCATAGATGGTCTAGTGGATATATAATAATACTTTACGACTGTATTGTGGTTAGGTAGAACATTTCTGACTCACTACTGTATGTATAGAACTCCTTGGGTCTCATAGTATCGCACAGTATACAGTCACGAACACTATTAAGTATTCAGATTTTACTTGGAATACCTAGAGACAGTAAATAAACGAACAATAAGATCTCCATTGGAATTATTTCGTTGGTAAATTGGACTGTATTATTATATATACATTTTTTTCTGTTTTTTTTGTTTTTTTTTGCTCGTTGTCTGAATGTTTTTTTTTTTAAAAGCTCTGCCAACACAGTAGCGGTGTTAGTGAATCTTAGATGTAAATGCAAACCATCTCTTACTTATCATGAGGCAGGATAAACATTGACCTGAAGTGGTTTATTCCAAGTGAATTTCATTAACACAATACCATACAAGGACACTTTACGAGGACAGTGTAAAGTGACGTTTTTCACATGTGCTGTACAGCCGTCTGTATAAATTACCTCCAATGTTCTGTGTGTAATATGAACTAAATATTAATGTATCACTATTTAATATAGAAATAGAATTGGCAGGCATAATCTTCACAAAACTAAAACACTTGTAGTGATTAAAAGAAAAGCAGACGGATTCAAAACATAACATTAACAGATCATATTACACCAGGCGACCCACGAGGGATTGGCACGTATTTATCATGTCGACTGTACAGTACCTACATCTCCAATCTGTTGTGTTGTGTTGTGTTGTGTTGTGTTGTGTTGTGTTGTGTACATGCAGCCAAGCGGAGAAGCTAATGGAACCCACCAAGTTAGTTTACTCGAGTCTGTATTTACCTAAAGAGACTGGAACCGCCAAGGACGTGTGTTGAAGAGAGTCTGTGGTCACTTTCTCTTCCTCCCTTTCCTCCTCTCTCTCTCTCTCTCTCTCTCTCTCTCTCTCTCTCTCTCTCTCTCTCTCTCTTCTGTTTATAAGGGTTCCCAGTAATCTATTCCCTTCCAAAGTGTAAACTTTTCTTTGTTTTAAAGGAACAATGTATGTTACTGAGTTAATTAAATAGTTTCCACTTATTACCTGAACGAAGATGTTAAATACTAAACATTGCACGGAAGATTTGCAACATTGTGTAATTATTTTCATTTACAAACACTGAACCCTAATCAAAATATGAATTGAAAGTACAATAATCGATCAAGGTTTTCTGTACTAAACTGATGAAATTCATGGACGGCCATATTTTTGTATTTAGCTTCTCGCTGTAGGCTATTTTGCACAATTATGTGGTACGACTCCAGTTGTTATATATGTGGTGATTGATCAAACCTTCCTACGTGTCATTGACGCCCCACAGTGAGTCACTCACGCCTTTCTGTCTCAAGTTCATAGTCGTCGTTCTTTTATGTAAGGTTCCTCTGCCAAATCCGCGTTGTTCCAGACTCTAGTTAGTGGTGGTGTCATTCCAATACCAAGAATATAACTGGTCATGGTAGCCCTCGTTTCAATTAATGAACACATCAACTGAGAAGGTTTGAATCCCAGATGTGGACGATGTTTACGACCATCCATAGATATGAATTGAGTCTTTATTGTATTGCTGCAACATACTGTACAAAACTCCATCCTATTCACCGAAATTTACAAGGACACACAACTTGTTTCTCGTTCTGTAGTTGGTGTGGTTTATATGATGAGGTGTGGGCGTGATGGAACTCAGCACCAGACGGGGCGTGAAGTGAAGGAAGGAAGGGAGGAAGGAAGGAAGGAAGAGAGGAAGAAAGAAAGAAAGAAAGGAAGGAAGAAAGGAAGAAAGAAAAGAATGAAGGAAGGAAGAAAGGAAGGAAGGAAGGAAGACTCAGACATGCTGTTGATATACGAGTACTGGCACACCTACAGTACACCTCTTACTATTACTCTCCTTCCCTCTCTCCTTCCCTCTCTCCTTCCCTCTCTCCTTCCCTCTCTCCTTCCCTACCTCCTTCCCTCTCTCCTTCCCTCCCACTCGGACCCAACAATTAGTTCTGGTCGCGCCGTTGTTGCTGATATATTCACCAATTTTTTACAAGGGTGTGAAACCTGTCTAAATTTGTATTTGTACCCAGGGAACGACTTGTGTTATTACTGTAATGTCCTCAGTCGGTGATGAAGGTGACAATGAAGCTGTAAGAATTAAGTAGTAGGAAGAATTACTATGTTTATATCATTACTTTATTGTCTCGGGTTATTATTTTTTTTTTACCTGTGTTCTTCGCTGTTCTTCATCAATCGGCTCCCGGAAACTTCAAAGTGTTTATTTAGTACATGTATTATTATCGTCGGTGTATTTATACTGGGGAAGGGTGAGAGTATGTTTATGGGTGAAGAGTGGCAAGGATGGCAGAGCAGGTGGCAGTGTGAGTGGGATGGCAGAGCAGGTGGCAGTTGAGGTCATTACCACCACTGAACCCAAGGACGGCACTGTATTCATGAATGAGGGTTTTAATATCCATGGTGGCGCAGGTATGATGGTAGTAGTAGTAGTAGTAGTAGTACTGGTGGTGGTAGTAGTAGTAGTAGTAGTAGTAGTAGTATTGGTAGTGGTGGTGGTAGTGGTGGTGGTGTAAACAGAGTTGACATTGCCGTGGTAATGGAGGTGGTGGTAGTAGTAGTGGTGGTAGTGGTGGTGGTGGTGGTGGTGGTGGTGGTGGTGGTGTTTATAATACATACATGCGGTGGGTACCGTATGTCCCGCTGAATATGCATTGGTGGTGATGATGGTGATGATAGAGAAGGTGATGATATAATTGGTGTTGATTTTGGTGGTGATGATGACAACCCTTTACCACCTCTTCCTCCCTCAGTCCTGAAACACTCCTTCATCCAACCTCTTACCTATCCTTTCCTTTCCCTGGCGCACACACACCCACACACACACACACACACACACACACACACACACACACACACACACACACACACATACACACACACACACACACACACACACACACACACACACACACACACACACACACACACACACACACACACACACACACACACACACACACACACACACACTTCCTCCTCCCCTCGTTACGGTGACACAGGTGACGGTGGCACTGTTTACCGAGTGATAAAGCTGTAATTACCGTCGCCTTTGTCACTCGGAAACCCAACCTCTCTCCCACAGACACTCACTATTGGAAATCCATCGTGGTCCAGTTGTCTGCTTCTCCTCTGTCTGTATGTGTGTCTGTGTGTGTGTGTGTGTGTGTGTGTGTGTGTGTGTGTGTGTGTGTGTGTGTGTGTGTGTGTGTGTGTGTGTGTGTGTGTCTGTGTGTGTGTGTGTGTGTGTGTGTCTGAGGTCGTCCCCTACATAGATACGTGGCTGGCTGGCTGGCTGGTTTGTCATGGCACCTCCCTTTGCTTTGCTTTCTCACTGTGTCTCTGTGTGTTTGTGTGTCTCTCTCTGTCTCTCTCTGTCATCTATTTATGTTTATTTATTTATCTATCTATCTCTCTATCTATCTATCTCTCTATCTATCTATCTATCTATCTATCTGTCAATTCACTTTCACCCAGCCAGGTCCTTTACTTACTTCAACTCACTATAATATGTATGTTCTCGCTCCTGTCCTCCTTTACTCGTACTTTACTCGTACTTTACTCGCCACATTTCACGCTTGTCCCGGTTTCATATTACAATCACACTCACTCCCCTGTCTTCAGTTTCTCTACTCATCCCCACACTCATTCCTGTCCTACTAGCCTCACGCCTTTCACTCATACGTTCTCGACCCCATCACTCATTCCTGTCCTGGCCTCTCATTTTTCACTCCTATATACGTTTTCGTCCCCCTCACTCATTCTTGTCCTACTAGCCTCACGCCTTTCACTCATACATTCTCACCCCTTCATTCATTCCTGTCCTGGCCTCACTCATATACATTCTCACCCCTTCACTCATTCTGTTTACTCATCTCAACTCACTCCCTTAAATGCTTCTCCCCTTCTCAGTCCCTCACTTCTTCTTGTACTCCATTACACTCCTTGCTTCACTCCTTTTCACTCACTCACTTTGCTTACTCTCTCTCTCTACTTGCCTCACTCGCTCTTCATCCCCTCTGGCCTCTCCTTTTACTATATGGACATCCTAGGAAATTATTAAACCATCACTAAGGTTCTCTAATAGTTTGGTTACATATTGGCAGACCAAATTTTTTAAGGAATATTATTTGAACGTACGAAAAAGAAATATATAATAAATGTGTCGTGAGGATGTTATGTTACTATTACAGCACATGTGGGATGGTGTCTCTTCCTATTAGCCTTATAATATTATGTTTACACTCTTTATTACCACCACCATCATCATCATCATCATCATCATCATCATCACACCTGCTCTCACCCCTGTCCTTTATGTGCTGTCAAAGTCACAACCAAAAGATCTGCATGTCTGTTTGTCTGTCTGTTTGTCTGTCTGTTTGTTTGTCTCCTCTCTTGTCTCTAGTGGTGGACTCGTAGACTGATAATATTGCTAATGAAACGTAACAATGATCGCTTCTGCAGCACCAAAGACCTTGACATTATTATTCTTATGTGTTTGTGAAGGTCAAGTTTAGTTTGTTTATTGTATCCCGTCAAGAGTTCAGCAGCATTTGATCATCAATTAAATATATATTCCATCCTCATCCGTCACACATCTGCTTCAACACGGTCATTAATTTTTCATCTCTATCGCCAGACCTGCCTCTCAAACTACCACTTATCATCCATCTTTATCACTAGACTTGCCTCTCAATCTAGCATTAATTTCCACCTCTATCATCACACCTGCCTCATCAGAAGAAACACGTGTATTCCATGCCATCAACACACTTAAGTGACTCTCCATTCATACACCATCAGTTTTTTTTTTTTTGTCCCATTTCTATCATTTATAACTTCTATATGTACCATCGTCACTGTCATATTGTCTTCCATATCTATCTGTCACCACACCTGCATCACATCCACCACCACCACCACCATCAATGTTGTCCCATCTCTACCTGCCTGCCTCGACTCTGCCCTTTAACTTCCATCTTCATTACCACACCTGAATGCCTCGTCGTTATCACATTTATCGTCTCCATTACCACAACTGTCTCGCCACTATCACTAGCCTTCCATCTTCATCACAACACCTGCCAATACACTGTCATTAACATCTCATCTTCACTACCACATCCCTCTTCAATAGTATTATAACAGAGGCGTGGAAAATATTACTGTCGGTGGGATATTTTGGAAACATTTGGGAAATTATACATAGATGCTGTGGAAAAATATTTGTAGATACTATGGTGAGATT
>JAWZYT010007047.1:0-2500 GCA_034508575.1 Petrolisthes manimaculis | reverse complement strand
TATACTGCCACACAGTATTGTTAGTTATTATCATGTATTGCATTGGAAACCTTAACTTAAGATGATACTGTTGTGACTTAGGGTCTGAAGGTTCTTAATTACTCTCTCCTTGCCCTTCACCTTCCCTGTCTACGTAGATACTAATTTCCGGGAGTTATAATTATGTCAGTGAATCAAAAGTTCCTGAGTTCCTTAAGCAGTGCCACGTCAACAGTTCAGAGCCAAATATACTGTACATACCCAAGTTATAACAAAAAAATAATAATAACACACAAACACACACAAACTAACCGCGACTGCCACAAATTTGTTTCTTTCTGTGTGTTACTTTGGATGTGTTTATGGGTAGGTACAGTATGTGTTGTGAGTGTGTTTGTGTGTATATATATAAAACTGTGTATGTGTGTGGATATAATTATATGACTGTGTCTGAGGGTGTGTGTGTGTGTGTGTGTGTGTGGTGTGTGTGTGTGTGTGTGTGTGTATGACTGTGTATGAGTGTGTGTGTGTGTGAGTGAGTGTGTGTGTGTGTATTTCTAAAACTCACCAACATGTCCCTCTCTACTGTTCAATTAACTCGTTGCACTGGACAACTCTATTACCAAAGGAAGGGACAAGGTGTTACATTTCTAGAGGGAAGAGTGGGTGAAGGTGTACCATTTATCACACCATCAAAGCAGGAGGAGGGAGAAAAAGTTAAGCTGCAATAAATATGAAATTGTAATGCATGGAGGCAAGAAAGAAAGGTGATTAATGCACAATATTTGTCACCGTTGTTATTGATATTGTTGCTTTTTGTTATTGTATGTGTTGTTGTTGTTGTTGTTGTTGTTATTTTAGCTTTCGTCTCTTTTTCTATACTCTTTCATATACTTACTTGTCATTGTTTTTTATTTTACATTTGAGGGAAAATAAAACTGTTGTCAATGTAATCTTGTGACCCTTTGTGTGTTTGTGTGTGTATGTGTGTGTGCGCGTTCTAATCAAACGTACCCAAATCCTCGCCCTTTTCCCTAATCAAAAAAACATAAAGTCAACATTTTCCATTGATAACAAAAAGTCACGCAACTTTCGGGTAACTGACCTCACAAGTCTTTTACATTAAAAATTCGAAATGTTAATTAATCAACGAGCCAATGAAAGACTATAGAGGCGAACACGAGTATAGTACACACACTCGTGATACGTAATCCTTAATCACACACACACACACACACACACACACACACACACACACACACACACACACACCCTGCATTCGAATTCAGACTATATTGGTGGACACTCGTGATACGTTATCCCTGACCACACACACACACACACACACACACACACACACACACACACACACACACACAAACACCCTGCATTCGAACTCATCAGCTTCTATAGGTGTACTGTACTGGGTGGGGAAATGAGCAATACCAGGCGATTCGAAGCTTTTATTCTGCTCCTCACACTCTGGTCAGGAATTATGTATCACGAGTGTACAGTACCTCCAGATGTTATACAAGAACAATATAACAGACCAAGAAAAGGTTATACTCGTGAGGTCTCCAAACAAAACTATTTTCTCTTCACTTCTTTCGTTATCATTGTCCTCATTTCTTCTCTTCCCTTCCCTTATCTCCTTTCTTCATCACCCCTTAGATAGTCAGTCATTCTTTTCTTTTTGTTTTGTCACATACGTCACTCTTATTCCCAGGGCTCCATTCATTTTTGTATTTTTTTTTTTTTTCACTCGGTAACTTCTTCCTTCCATCCACCTCCTCACAAGAACAGAAAATTACACCTCACTTCGAAGGTGGAGAACGAAGGGTGAGTGAGGTGGGGTTAGAAAATTGAGGGTGAGATTGATATTGGTGAATTAGATGATTACTGATTCCTTTAAACTATACCAGGAAACAGGGCCAGACTATAGCATAAATAATGACGGTCTGTTTGTTGATTTTGAATAATTTGGAGGAATCAGCTGCTCCAAATTTACCAACACTGTACGGTACAGCCATGGCTGATAGTACTGGACCAGGGTCCAAGGAGTGTTGGTGAGCAACTGAACAGAGTTCGAACAAGTGAATTTTTCAAACCATTCTCAACGTTGGGAGAGGTTTAGAAGACTCACTTTTTCGAACTCTGTTCAGTTACTCTCCAACGCTCCTTGGACCCTGGTCCAGCACTATCAGCCATGGCTGTACATACTTCCCCCTTATATAATTAAGCCAAGCAGTTAGTAATAATAATAATCTCTTGTGGTGGTCATGATGCTGAAGAGATGAATCAGATTACCCCAAACTGTGACAGGAAAAATAATAATAATAATAATGTACAGTACTTCAGTAGCTATACCACGAGAAAATTATGTTTCGTCAGTATGGCTTGGAGGAATCAGTAGCCTATGTAGCAGTACCGTATACACTCTATTCACCCAAAGACAGAATTATGACCTAAGCAGTTGTGTCGTCGAATAACCAACCATGCCCCCCCCCCCCTCTCTCTCTCT
>JAWZYT010007046.1:7500-22312 GCA_034508575.1 Petrolisthes manimaculis | reverse complement strand
ATAATAATAATAATAATAATAATAAATAAATAAATAAATAATAAATCTTTTCATAATTAGCACTTGGCGCATTATTTATTTATTATCAAATCTTCCTTATCAAAATCACAACAAACAAACAAACAAACACACAAACAAACAAATAAACAAACAATGAACGAACGCATATGTAAAAAAAATTTCATCTCTTTTCACTAACTATTTGAGAAGAGTTTTATTTTTTGTTATCACTGTTTCGGAATAGAGGCCTATATTATCTCCAAGGGATGAGGGGGGGGGAGGGGGAGAGGGGGGAGAGGGGGGAGAGGGGGGAGAGGGGGGGAAGGGGGGGAAGGGGGGAGAGGAGAGGGGGAAGAGGAGGATGAAGAGAAAGAGGAAAAGGAAGGAGGAGGAGGGTGAGGTGGAGTTGGGGACGGAGTGGAGAGTGGAGGGAGAGTGGAGGGGGAGAGAGGGGGAGAGGAGGGGGGAGTGGAGGAGTATTAGGAGGGGGTAGAGTTGACGGACATTCCATTGGGCTGTGTCATGGAGGGTATTATGGGACGAGTGTAGGAAGAGCAGAAAGACAACAGGAAAGGAGGAGAGGAGAGTAAAGGAGGAGGAAGGAGGAAGGAGAGTAAAGGAGGGGAGGGTAAAGGAGGAAGAAGGAAGGGATGGAGGAGAGGAGAGTAAAGGAGAGGAAGAAAAAATGAAGGAAAAAGGAAGGGAAAGAGAAGAGGAGAAACAATGAAGAGTGTAGAGAAGGAGGAAGGAAGGGAAGAAGGAAAAGGAGAATAAAGGAGAAGGATAAAATAGGTGGAGAATAAAAATCTATCTTTGAATAATTGAAATCCCCAAAAATCCATCAGCCAATGTATTAAATATTAACCACACAGTTTTAGGTTTCATTTTTTCCTATTTATATTTATTTCCCACGTGTCTATAACTCGTGTCACAATTCACTATATATATACCGGTATGTTATTTATTTATGGTCTTAATTTTCCAGTGTGATTATTTATTTCAACGTGGTGTGTGTGTGTGTGTGTGTATGTGTGTTTTGGTGACGGGTGAAGGAAGTGATGGTGATAGTGGTGATAGTGTTGTTGGTGGTGATGGTGACATGATGATATTCCAGCCTCATGACACTTCACTTCACTTCACGTTACGTCACTTCACTCAGACTGTTGTTGTTATTGTTGTTGTTGGCTTGAGAGTTTCCTGTTCTTCTCGTGTCGTATACAGCAGAGTAGTTCCTTTTGGTTCTTGGGGTGAAGGAAGGAAGGAAGGAAGGAAGGAAGGAAGGAAGGAAGGAAGGAAGGAAGGAAGGAAGGAAGGAAGGAAGGAAGGAAGGAAGGAAGGATAGGAAGGAAGGAAGGAAGGAAGGATATATTTGTGAGGGATATCATTTTGTGGGATCGTGTATACATTTTTGGGTAACGGCTGGGGGAAATGAGGGAAGGGTGGGGTGGAGGAGTGAGGGGTGTGGGAGGGGGGGGGGGTAGAGGAATAAGGGGTAGGGTGGGTAGTGGAGAGGGCTGGGGGGGTAGAGGAGTGGAGTAAGGGGTGGGGTAAAGGAGTAAAGGAGGGGTAGGTGGGATGGGGAATGGAGTAAGGGGTAGGGGTTTGAGTAAGGGGTAGGGGGTTGAGTAAGGTTACCTCAGGGGGGGAGGGGGGGCAACATAACGTACAGCCGCTTCGTTGCTCATCAAACCTTGGTATCCATTATGTTGTCTAGTCAATCATCCAACTCCATCTTACTTATACGTTCGAGAATTTCTTGTGACGACGGCATCTTCTTCATCATAGAGGCCAACTTGTCATCATCCACCTCGGCCTCCACACCTTGTTCCACCTTCCTACTGTTGCTGGTTGAGGTGGCACTCGTTGTAGCCCCTTTGGAGGAGGAGAGGCTGGACACTCGCTCACTCTTCTCTGCTGCCGAGGATGAGAGGGCAGAGAACCGGTCACTCTTATCTCCTCCCGATGACAAGGCAGAGAACCGGTCACTCTTATCTCCTCCTGATGACAAGGCAGAGAACCGGTCACTCTTATCTCCACCTGATAACAAGGACGAGAAGCGATCCGTTTTTTCGGCGGCTGAGGACGAGAAGGAGTAGTCGTCACGTTTCCTCTCCAGTTTAGGAGGCGACATGTTACGTTGTGCTCGTTCTGACCGTGATGAAGACAGATCAAATGACCTGCCACCAACACCACCACTGCTGCCTCCCTTGTAATCATCCATCTGCAGGTCAGACTTGTACTTGCTGTAACTGTTGCTGACGACGCCGCCACTCAGGTCGTCTGTGTTGCGGTCAGACCTGAACTTGTAGTCATTGGTGGTGAGGTCATCAATGGGACCTGCAGTGCCATTCATCCTGGCACTTCGTTCAGACCTCATGGTGTAGGTGCTACTGGTGGTGCCACTTTCTTCAGGTGTTCTGTCTACCCGAGCCCTTGTGGTTCGTTCAGACTTATACACTTCACGATCTTCATTAACACCAACACCACTTCCACCTGACCGTCCCAGGGAGCCACTTCTAAGAGAGTGTGCAGTGCTGCCAACAGGTTCAGGTGGAAGTCCTAAACCTTCACGTAATTTCTTGAGTCTATCAAGGCGTTCATCGAGTGAGCTGGCATCCTTAAGTGAGTCGTGTGTAGGAAGACCAGAGATGCGAGCTGTAAAGCTGGTCTCATTGTCTGTAGGTCTGGGACAAAGTTCAGCCTCCAGACGTGCCCTTGTGCCCTCTGAGAGTGAAGGTGGGAGGGGAGGAAGGTCAAGGTTGGTCCTGGCGTTGGTATCACGTCGTATGGATCCAGCTACAAGGTGTGGGTAGAAATCGGGTTGGAAGGTGGGTTCATAAGATCGAGCCCTGGCAGCACGGGCAGCTCCTTCTTCCTTCTCGGTGAGGTAAGTCTTATAAGATTCTTGATAGAATCGTTCAGCATCTCGTACGTTACAATCATACACTTTAGGTTTGGGTCTCTTCCAGTAACGGTTGACCCTTGGCTTGGTGTAATGCTCCATGTTAGTGTGTGTGTATGTATGTATGTGTGTCAGTGATGGAGGAGGAGCAGCACTAGAGGACCACAGTTGTTAGGCGTCAAGGCAAGGTCCGGACTGTGGCTACACACCGCTCACCACCCCAACACACCACGGGGAAGTGGGGCAGTGGTGGTAGCCTGGCGGGGCGGGACGGGGCGGGGCCAGACGTGCCCTTCTCCGGCCTTCCTCCAACCTCACTCAGTCAGTCGGGGCATCGGGGCACATTAGTCCCGCCCCGCCCCGCCCCAAGTGTCTGGTGTGTCAGCATCGGGGTATGATAAAAGAACATAACACTGGACACCAAAGCAGGTCGTCAACACCAACACCAACACCAAGGCTACATGGACTATATTTGGACACCATCACGTGGCCAACAACACCCTCACTCACACCACACGAAAATAACCCAAGCAGGGGGGGGGGTGCAGGAAGGGGGGGGGGATTGATGGAGGAGGTGGGGGGTGATGGAGGTGGGGTGATGGGGGATGAAGGAGGATGGGAGGATGGAGGGGGGTGGTGAAGGAAGGGAGTGGGGGTTGATGGGGGATGGGGAGTTGATGTCGTAGGAGGGGGGTAATGGAGGAAGGGAGTGGGGGGGAGTGAGGGGGTGTGATGGATATGGTGGCATTCAGTACAACTTCACTGGACACACAATATATATAAAGCCTCTCTCTCTACATCACCATTTTACTAAAGTGGCAATTCTTTTCTTCTCGTACAGTTGCCCACAATAATTTCGAGACACTCACTACCTGCTTGAGACTAGCAGGTAGTGTCTCGAAATTTTGGAGTGCCATGATTCCTCCACCAAAAACAACAGGACAAGAAGAGCAAAAATAATAAGTGTTCTGTTGTTGCTTGGAATAGTTTGGAGGAATTCGGTTGTTGCTCCAGATTTACCAACACAAAACTTTTCCCCCTTAAAACCTCTAGGTACTTTCACTTCCAACAGAAAAAAAAAAAAAAAAAAAAAA
The DNA here is from genome assembly GCA_034508575.1 of Petrolisthes manimaculis. Lineage (NCBI taxonomy): Eukaryota > Metazoa > Arthropoda > Malacostraca > Decapoda > Porcellanidae > Petrolisthes > Petrolisthes manimaculis. Next base: position 18,316 of record JAWZYT010007046.1, on the reverse strand, counting down.
AAAAAAAAAAAACATGAAATATAAACTTAATACTTGAACTATACAGGTTCTAGGAGATGAATACACTTATAGACGTTCGGCATTCATAGTATACAAAGTTTTACAATGAACCAGGAATACATAAATATAAAGTTTTACAATGAACCAGGAATACATAAATATAAAGTTTTACAATGAACCAGGAATACATCAATATAAAGTTTCCTGCCTGCTACACTATTAGAACCCATCAGGCAGGCAATAGGGCTGATGCTTGTGGTGGGTATATATGATTCTTAGCCGTCACAATACCAATAAACAATAAAAAAATATAAAACATAAAGTCCAGAAAGATGATGAATTGTGGTTGGTTGGTGGGTTGGTTGGTGGGTTGGTTGGTGGGTTGGTTGGTTGGTTTACAAGCTAGTGTTGTTGTTATTGTTATTTGGTGTTTCTAATGTATCAAGCTGAAGGGAAATAAATAAATAAAATGTACAGTCACGTGTAATATTTCTGCAACACCTCCACGAACGAAACTACCCACGAAATAATAACAATGATAATAACAATAATAATAACAATAACAATAACAATAATAATAATAATAATAATAATAATAACAATATTAAAAATAATAACAGTAAGAAATTTTGACCCATTAGATGCCTCCTCCATTTTGATTCCCACGAGACACACACACACACACACACACACACACACACACACACACACACACACACACACACACACACACACACACACACACACACACACACATCCATGACATTTGCCCACGACTGAACACTAAATACAAATGTTACTAATATTTAAAAACGAGTTGCTTTTTATGTGTTTTAGGAATGTTGGTTGAGGGTTTGGTTGGTTGGTTGGTTGGTTGGTTAGCTCATTGGTTATTTATTTAGTTGGTTAGTTGGTTGGTTAGCTAGTTGGTTGGTTGGTAGTATGTCTGGTTGGTTGGTTGGTTGGTTGGTTGGTTGGTTGGTTGGTTGGAGTTCAGGATATACTTGTTAGGTTTGGTATAGTGTAAGGAAATACTAAATACCTCAGAGAGAATGTTTACCAATATCATCATGTTTATAAATATAATCTGATAAATTCTAGACGACAGTAGGCTATATACCCACTCACCTTACAACACACACACACACACACACACCCTCCATTGGTTTTGAAGTGTGTGTGGGGGGGGGGGGGGGGGACAGAGATGGAGAAGTAAAGAGTGGAAGTTAGAATAAAAAGTGGGAAGGAGAGGGAGGAAAGAGTGGGAAGGAAAAGGAGAGAGTATAGAGAGGGAAGAAAGAGAGGGAGTGGAGAGAAAGAGAGAGGTGGTGGTTTGTGAAGCGTGGAGGAACAGGTGTGCGAGAGAGAGAGAGAGAGAGAGAGAGAGAGAGAGAGAGAGAGAGAGAGAGAGAGAGAGAGTAGTGGTGGTGAGTGAGAGGGTGGGGTGAGGGGCCAAGGAAGAATGTGGAGAAAAAAGAAAGGGGGGAGGGGGAGGCAGGAGGGGAGGATGGGGAAGAGGAAGTAAGAGAGAAAAAGAGGAAGTGAGAGAGAAAGAGAGAAAAAGAAAAAGTGAGAGAAAAAGAGGAAGTGAGAGAGAAAGAAAAAGTGAGAGAAAGAGAGGAAATGAAAGAAAAAGAGGAAGTGAGAAAAAAAAGAGAAGAAGAGAGGAAGTGAGAGAGAAGAAAACAATAATAATACTCTCTTTACACTCTTTTTATTTCTCTTTCATCTCTCTCTACTTCCTAATTCCCTTTTATCTTTTTATCTCTCTTTCTTTGCTTATTTTATTCCCTTTTTATCTCTCTTTCCTTATCCTCTATTCTCTTCTCTTACACTATATCTTATTTACTCTTTTTTCCCTTTCCTTTCCTTTCCTTCATCTTCTCTCCTTCTCTCCATCCCTCCTCCTTCCCCCCTCTTTTCTTCTAGACAAATACCTCCCCCCCCTTTCCCCCCTCTCACTCCCCCCCCCTTCTCTCCACTAGACAAATAACTTCACCCCCCCCCCGTCCTTTCCCTCTCCCTTCTTTCCTTCCTTCCTTCCCCCCTCACTCTCTCCCTTCTTTCCTTCCCTCTCCACTAGACAAATATCTCTCCTTCCCCCTTTCCCTCTCCCTTCTTTCCTACCCCCCTTTCTCTCTTCTCTCCTTCTCCCTCTCTATCCTCTCGCTTCCCTCCCATTCCTCTTCACTCCTTCCCCTATCCACCCCTCTCCTCTCCTTCCCCCCATCTACCCCTCTCCTCTCCCTCTCTCTTTTCTCTCCTTCCCCCATCTACCCCTCTCCTCTCCCTCTCTCTTTTCTCTCCTTCCCCCAAGCTCCCCCCTCCCCAGTAAGCCCAAGTTGAGGGTCCCAATTGGTGTGGTGGCTTGAGGGGGTCGAGTTTATTTTGGTGTGGTGCATCAGGCGTGGTCTGGCGTTGTGCCCTCACCATCAAACCCAACCCAAACCAATACCAAACCCACACACCATACCAAACCTAACCTAACTCAAGCCAGCCTAACCTAACCTAATCTAACCTAACCTAACCTAACACACACCATACCAAACCTAACCTAACTCAACCCAACCCAACTTAATTTAATCTAACCTGACCTAACCTAACCCACACCAAACCTAACCTAACCTAATCCAACTTAATTTAATCTAACCTAACCTAGTATATCCAACTCAACCAAACCTACCCTAACCAAACCCAACCCACACCAACCTGATTAAACCAAACCAAACCCAACCAAATCCAACCTAACCCAACCCCATTATCTTAAGGAAGGGGGGGGGGGGAGGAGAGAGAGATTCTATCGTTGGTGAATTGGGAGGCTTCTGATTCCTCCAAAACTATGACAGAAAACAGTGGCAGTACAAGTAAGGGGAACTGTTTGTTTCGTGGTATAGTTTGGAGGAATTAGAAGCCTTCAAATTAATTAAAGGAGAATTTTACTTTATCACTGTACGGACTGACTAACTTGAGAGAGAGAGAGAGAGAGAGAGAGAGAGAGAGAGAGAGAGAGAGAGAGAGAGAGAGAGAGAATATACAGGTGTGCTTGAAGGAACACACACACAGAGAAAGAAAGAGAGAGAAAGAAAGAGAAAGAGAGAAAGAAAGAGAAAGAGAGAGAGAAAGAGAGAGAGAGGGAGAGAGAATAAATATATAAATAAATGCACAACAATAATATCTCCATTAGAATTACTTCGTTGGTTTCTAGAATATTCAAAGCGTCAACAAAAAGCTATTATTGCTCGTGACTGTAACACACACATACACACATACATAAACACAAATCGTCTGGGTTACCTAGGATAGTCTACCATTAACCCTCTTCGTTTTCTCTAATATTAAATACACCGTTTTCTCTAATACTAAATAATGCGTTTTCTATAATATTAAATACTACGTTTTCTGTAATATTAAATGCACCGTTTTCTTTAATATTTTAATACCGTTTGGAAATTGTAATAAAATGTTTACTGTACGTGATGGAGTGTAAATAAAACAACAACAGAAACAAACAAAAAACATACAGACAGACAAAAATAAAGAAAATAAGATGAATAAATAAATAAATAAATACAATAAAGAGAGAATAATAAAACTACCCAACTGACACTCACCTTTTTATAACCCCATTTATTATTATTATTATTATTAAAACCCAACTTATTATTATTATTATTATTATTTTAATGGAATGTCATCAGTGTCATATTTCCCCACTTATTATTATCATTATTATTATTATTTTTATTATTATTATTATTATTATTAGTATTAGTATTATCTTAAAGGAATGCCATCACTGTCATATCAAAAGAGCAGCAATATCCGTGACAGGAGTATTAAAATATATTATGTATTCTAAATTATGATATGACATAATGATATCTTTAGTCATACACACATACTGACATACTGACATCTTTAATCATACTGACATTTTTTACTGGTTATAAAGAGTAATTTATGAGGCAATTATTATTATTTTTTTTTTTTTTTTTTTTTTTTTTTTTTTAGGTGGTGGCTTCTGATTCCTCCTGACTATGCCACGAAACAAAAAGCTCCTTCAATGTGTGTGTGTGTGTGTGTGTGTGTGTGTGTGTGTGTGTGTGTGTTTGAAGGACTCACTATATTTCAATTTTTTTCTGACTATGCCACGAAACAAACTCCTTCAAAGTGTGTATGTGTATGTGTATGTGTATGTGTGTATGTATGTATGTATGTATGTATGTATGTATGTGTGTGTAAGATAGGAGGATGATATATATAAAAACAAACAAAAAAACACAAATACATACGCCAATCTGACATGCATGACACTAAAAATGGAGTAAAAATTTCATACATTGAGGAGTTTAAAAGTTGTGTGATGATTCCCTCAAACAATACCACGAAACAACAACACATCCTCTTTTAATAATACCACAGAGGGCTGCATGTTCGTTTCCTGGCAGAGTTTGTAGGAATTAGAAGCATTTAAATCCACCACAAACCAAAAAACAACCAACCACCACAAACCAACAAACTAACCAACAACCACAAACAACCAACCAACCACAAACCAACAACCAACTAACCACAAACCAATCACAGAATCTTCGCTTTAACCAGGTCAACCACGTGTTTTTATTTTTGTTTTGTACATCAGTGAAGTAACTTAATCTAGTATCTAAGTATTTAAGTATCAAAGAGTAAGTTAACCCAGCATCTAAGTAGGCCTGTCTAAGTATCTAAGAGTAAGTTAACCTCGTACCTAAGTATTTAAGTATCAAAGAATAAGTTAACCCAGCATCTAAGAATCTAAGAGTAAGTTAACCTCGTATCTAAGTATTTAAGTGTTTCGTCTAGTCCTTCTAAGAGTTGGGTTAGGTTTAGGTAGTTCGAGGTGGCACAGGTGGGCAGGAGATGTGCTGATTGAGGTGCCAAGTATTGTGGTAGTGGTAGTAGTGGTAGTAGAGGAGGTAGTGGTGGTGGTAGTGGTGGTAGTGGTAGTAGTGGTGGTAGAAGAGAAGATAGTAGTGGTGGTGCCAAGTGTCATGGTAGTAGAAGTAGTAGTAGTAGTAGTAGTAGTAGTAGGAGTAATAGTAGTAGTAGTAGTAGGAGTTATAGTAGGAGTACTAGTAGTAGTAATAATGATAGTAGTAGTAGTAGTAGTAGTAGTAGTAGTAGTAGTAGTAGTAGTAGTAGTAGTAGTAGTAGTAGTAATAATAGCCAACTGTGCATACATTACTCATCTTGTAAACTTGAACATATGTCATACCAACAAACATTTATCACCTTCCTACTTCCTTCTTCCTTCATCCTCTGTTCTTCATTCATCCTCGGGTCTTCATTCATTCATCCTCTTTTCTTCATTCATCCTCTGTTGTTTTATTTTGTTTATTTGTTTATTTTGCTTCGTGTAAATCGATTTCTTGCAAGACCAATCAGTCAGTCAATAAGGCAGCAAGTTAGTCAGTCAGTCAACCAATTAGCCATCTAGACAGTCAGTTAATAACCCAACTAGTCAGTCAGACAGCCAATTAGCCACTTAGACAGTCAGCAAGTCAACAATCTATCCATCTATCCAGTCAGTCAACAAATAAGCCAACTAACTAGCCAGATATTCAACCAGCTAGTCAACCAGTCAGTAGGCCAACTAGCCAGCCAACCCTCTATTCATCCAACCAGTCATCCATCCAGACAGCCAACCAATAAGAATACTAGCCAGACATTCAACCAGCCAGTCAACCAGTCAATAAACCAACTAGCCAGACAATAGGCCAGCCAACCAGTCAATAAACCAATTAGCCAGACAGTCAACCAGTAAATAAACCAACTAGACAGACAGTCAACCAGTCAATAAACCAACTAGCCAGTCAACCAACTAGCCAGACATTCAACTAGCCAGTCAGTCAACCAGCCAGACAATAAGCCAGCCAACCAGCCAACCAGTGTCCACTGTCCAGCCAGAAGTCGAGAGAAAGAATGAGGTCTGACCAGAAGCAACATCAGGTGCCACAAAAAAGGTAATGTTTGGGAAATGTGAGACGTTCTGGCCAGAGAGAGAGAGAGAGAGAGAGAGAGAGAGATAGAGAGAGTGAGAGTGTTATGTATAGGCCGGACCGCAGTGCCCAGAATACTTTAGTAGTATAGGCTACCCCCTTCTCCCCTCCCCCCACACTCTCTCTCTCTCTCTCTCTTTTCACTCTCCTTCCCTCCTCTCCCTTCTTACTTTCTTCCCCTCCCTTCTCTCCCTTTTTACTCTCCTTCCCTCCTCCCTTCTCTTCTCACTCCCTTCTTACTCTCTCACTCTCCTCCTTCTTGTCTTCCCCCCCTCATTCCCTCCCTCCCTCAACCCTCCTCACCCCAGAACCATCACAGATTAGTGTGTGTGTGTGTGTGTGTGTGTATATACCTGGAGAGGGGTAGAGAAGATATATATATATATATATATATATATATATATATGTGTGTGTGTGTGTGTGTGTGTGTATGTATACCTGGAGAGGGGTAGAGAAGATATATATATATATATGTGTGTGTGTGTGTGTGTGTGTGTGTGTGTGTGTGTGTGTGTGTGTGTGTGTGTGTGTGTGTGTGTTATTCTGAGGTGCTCATTTGGACAAGCCATTAATACTGCTCTTTTTATTACCCATCACACACACACACACACACACACACACGTCGCTGTAAAATTATGAGCCCATGCACCTTTTAACAACAAATTCTACATCTTTATCAAAATACTCATTATGTAGTTAACGAGACAAACAAACAAACAAACAAACAAAATACTAAATTATCCCATTCACCCATTCAAAAAAAAAAAAAAAAAAAAAAAAAATAGGAATTAAAAAAAAAATCTAATTCAACGAAGAGGAACAGGGATTAATTTAAAGAGAGAGAGAAAGAGAGAGAGAAAGAGAGAGAGAGAGAGAGAGAGGACAAGGACAAAAAGGACACGAAGATGGGACAAACGAGGACATAGAGTAGAGAAAAAAACAAGGAAAAAGGACAAAAAAGTGAGTGTAAAATGGGTCAGGAAAGAGGAAGGATAAAAATAGGACAGGGGGAAGGGACAAAAAATGACAGGCAAAGGGGTATGAAGGGAAAAGGGACAGATAGAAGGGGAAAAGGACAGGGAGTAGGGGAAAAGGACAGGGAGGAGAAAAAGACAGGTAGTAGGGGAAAAGGACAGGGAGTAGGGAAAAGGACAGGTAGAAGATACAGGGAGTAAGGAAAAGGACAGAGTAGATAAAAAGGACATGAAGTAGGAAAAAGGACATGAAGTAGGAAAATAAGACAGAAAGTAGGGGAAAAAAGGACAGTGATAAGGAAAAAAGGACAAGTAGAAGAAAAGGACGGGGTAAGAAAAAACGTCCATAAGGGAAAAGGACAGAAAGTAGGGAAAAAGGACAGGGAATAGGAATAATATATCAAGGAGTATAAGTAAAATAGGAAAAACAATAAGGACAGTTAAATGTGTCAGGAAAGTGATGGTGGTGGTGAGGGGGCTTGAGGAATGAGGGGGTAATCCTAAGTGTGGGGGGTGGGGGGGACCGGGGGGGAGGAGGCGTAGGAATGTAGGAAGGAAGGAGAGAGAGAGAGAAGAGAGAGGTAGAGAGAGAGAGAGAAGAGAGAGAGAAGAGAGAGAGAAGAGAGAGGTAGAGAGAGAGAGAGAGAAGAGAGAGGTAGAGAGAGAGAGAAAGAAGAGAAAGGTAGAGAGAGAGAGAGAAAAGGAAGTAACGTGTCATGGTCAGAACACAAAACATTTAATAATAATAATAACAACAACAATAACAATAATAATAACAATAATAAATAGTGATGGTCTTAGCAATAATAACAGCCTTGCACGATCACATTATTATTCATTTATTATTATTATTATTTATTTTTTTGCCCCCTCCACGTAAATTAGTTTACATGGTGAAACGTGGGTAGATTTTTACGTAGATTTTCATTCTCATTTACTGCCAAAATAAAGGGGGGGAAATAAGCGAGAGAGAGAAAGAAAGAGTGTGAGAGTGAAAGAGAAACCATGTATGAGTGTGTGTGTGTATTGTCTGAGAGAGAGAGAGAGGGGCAAATAGAGAGAAACAAAGAGAGAGAGGCAAAGAGAGAGAAGCAAAGAGACAGAGACAGAGACATAGACAAAGAGAGAGAGACAAAGAGACAGACAAAGAGAGAGAGACAAAGAGAGAGAGACAAAGAGACAGAGACATAGAGACAGAGAGTGAAACCCAAACCGTGTGTGTTGTTGTCTGAAGTAGTGATAACAAGAGGTGAGAACCAGCCCTCCTCCTCCCTCCTTACCTATAACAATACCCTGGCATGAGAGAGTGAACGTAACACGACCCTCTTACTCACCCAACCTTAGCCAGACATACATACAGCCAACCAGACAGACAGAAATACAGCCAACAAGACAGACTGACAGAAAGGCTAACAGACAGACAGACATAGCCAGACAGCCAGCCAACTAGCTAGACAGATAGACATACAATCAACCAGACATACATACATACAGACAGAAATACAGCCAACAAGACAGACAGACAGCCAGACAACCAGCCATCCAGCCAGACAGCCATCAACCAACCAGCCAGCCAACCAGCTAGCCAAACAGTCAACCAACTAGACAGTCAACCAACTAGACAGTCAGCCAGACAGACAGACAGACAGACAGAACATTACGAGTCTAAAAACAGGCCTTTTTATTTTATCTCTGGGTATTAGGACTACCCACACGTACTAAATGAAAATAAACAATAAATAAGCTAATAAATAAATACATAAATATAATATTAATAATAATAATAATGAAAAGAACAAAAGAAGTCTGGATTATTACACCTAAAAAAATTCCAAGGCAAAATATTTTAAAACTTATCATAAACTTTGTATTTCGTCACCTCTGTCTATTCATTGAAACTTGGAGGAAACTTGTGATTCCTCCTGACCACCATGCCACGAAACAAACTCCAAAAAAATATATATAGTGGCGTGTGTGTGTGTGTGTTTCGTGGCAATATTTGAAGGACTCATTTTATCTCCAATTTTCTGACGACATCACACACAGGGTCCCTCAGAGTAAGCCCCCCATTTTTTTTTTTTTTTTCGGGGAGGGGGGGGGGCTAGAAATCATATAGGAACTTTTCTGTGGACAATTTTAGATACTAATTTCAAAGTATGGGTGGGTCCAATTTATTTTTTCCAACTGTTCACACAAAAACTAAAATCAAACCTACTTTTTCTATGTTATTAGAATGTAAGAGAAACATGATGATGATGAATGAAGAGTAATGAAGAGTGAAGGAAAATGTATGAAAGAAAAATAAAAAATAAAATAAAATGGGGGTTTCTGCGAAGGTAAAAATCGAAAGGCAACACTATAATATTTTCTTATATGTTCATGGCAACACAAATGTTATATAAAATTAATAAAAACTATAATAATCTATTAATTAAATCACTAGTATGTACTGTACTGTATAGGTATATCATGTATCAATATTATATCAACAACAACAATAATAATGATGTTAAAGAAACTTGTTGTTGTAGTGAAATGTAATAAATAAAAGTTCAACACTAATAATATGTATAAAAGGAAGGATATGTATCACTCGAACTGAAGTCGTATTAGGAGACGAGGGGAAAAATATAAAATAGGGTCTTAGAATTTTGAGACTAGGGAGGAGAGTAATGGGAAAGGTAGTTGAAGTATTGATTCTTGTGTACGATAAAATGATTAGCTTAGGGAGTAAATATAAATGGTAGCAGAGGCAGTGGGTCTTAAGAGTCTAGGGAATAATATAAAGGGAAGTAGAGGTACTGGATCTTGTTTACTGTATAATTTTGAGACTAGGAAATAATATTAATGATCTTGTTTACTATATAACTTTGAGACTAGGAAGGGTAGTAGACGTAGTGGATTTTGTTTACTTTATAACTTTGAGACTAGGAAATAATATAAAGGGTTTTAAGAGGTAGTAATGGATCTTGTTTACTGTATAATTTTGAAACTAGTAAGGGTAGTAGAGGTAGTAGTGTGTCTTGAATACTGTATAACTTTGAGGTAGTGCTATGTCTCTGAGATAGTGGTGTATCTTTGAGGTAGTGGTAATGGTTCTTGCCTGGTAGTAGTGGTAGTAGTGTGTTCTGTTTACTGTCTAACTTTGAGACTATGAAGGGTAGTAGAGGTAGTGGTGTGTCTTGAATACAGTATAACTTTGAGGTAGTGGTGTGTCTCTGAGGTAGTGATGTGTCTCTGAGGTAGTGGTAGTGGTTCTTGCCTGGTAGTAGTGGTAGTGGTGTGTTCTGTTTACTGTCTAACTTTGAGGTAATGGTTATGCTTCTTGCCTGGTGGTGGTGGTGGTGGTGTTGTTGTGAGCGAGGTGGGAGGCCGAGGGGGATGATACTCCTGCACGAGGCCTGAGGTTGGTCTAAGAGAGAGGACCCTTACCTCGCTCTCTTATTGCCTCCCTCCCCTGCCCCCTCCCCCCACTCTCTCTCTCTCTCTCCCTGTCATGCCATTCCACTCCTCCCCCCTCCTTGCCCCTCCTACTTGCCCCCCTTCCCCCCCTCTCTCCGTCATGCCTTTCTCCCCCTTCCCCTCCCCTTCCCCTTCCCCTCCTCTTCTCCCTCTTTCCTCCTCCCCACCCCTTCCCTGTCATGCCTACCTCTCTCTCTCTCTCTCTCTCTCTCTCTCTCTCTCTCTCTCTCTCTCTCTCTCTCTCTCTCTCTCTCTCTCTCCCAACGAAGTCAAGGTGTACTTCAAGACATGTGTGTGTGTGTGTGTGTGTGTGTGTGTGTGTGTGTGTGTGTGTGTGTGTGT
>JAWZYT010007046.1:0-2500 GCA_034508575.1 Petrolisthes manimaculis | reverse complement strand
ACTGTTTTTATTATTATTATTATTATTATTTTTTGTCCCCTATAAAACGCATTTTTTTTTTTTGGTTCCCATAAAACGTAATCTTTTTTTTTTTTTTGTCCCTATAAAACGTAATCTTTTTTTTTTTTTTTTTTGGTCCCTATAAAACGTAATTTTTTTTTTTTTTTGGGTCCCTATAAAACGTGATCATTTTTTTTTTTTACCCGTTTGACGTCCACTCATCACCACACACAATCACACTCATTGTATGTAATTATAAAAAGTATGACAAGCTAGCATACTCACCCATCCATCCACTCACCCATCTAAACACACACACACACTCATCCAAATCTCTGTGTTTATTATCTTTTTCTTCACACAATTACTTCTCTTTTATATCTTTCATTAACACATTCATTCTTCTTTTTCCTTCATCCACATATTCACATCCATTCCTCTTTTCTTTCATTCACATTCACCATAGTCTTTCATCCACATCCACATCCACATCCACTCCTCTTTTTACTTCATCCACATTCACTCCCCTCTTTTATCTTTCATCCACATTCATTCCTCCTTTTCCTTCATCCACATTTAATCCACTCTCTTTCCTTCATTCACATCCACTCCTTTTTTTCCTTCATCCACACATTCACTCCACACTCTCTCTGCCTGCCACTCCACAACCAACCAACCAACTAACCAACCACTCCACCTACTAACTTACCACTCCACCATATCACTCCACCTGTGGCACACCTCCTTGGCTGGCACTCGACCCCCAGTGCCAAGCGGAGTGCCGGGAGCCCAAGTGCCAGGGGAGGGGGGGAGGGGGAAGGGGGGAGAGGGGTAAGGGAGTGGAAAGGTTGGGGAGTGGGAAGTCTGAAGGGGGTATGGGTAGGGTGAGGATTAGGGAGTGGTAAGGTCTTGTGGGAGTGGGTTGGATAGGAAGTTTGGGAGTGGCTTGGGTAGGGAGAGGGAGGTTTTGGGAGTGGGTAGAAATAAGTGGGAGGTGAGAGGGAGTAGGCAGGGGAGTGGGAAGTCAGAGGGAGTGGGTTTAGAGTAAGAGGCTTTGGGAGTGGATAATGGAGTAGGGAGTCAGAGAGAGTGGGATGGGGGATTAAGAGTTCAGTTAGCTAAGTCCACGTCAACATACACTTCAATCACTGTCATCTCTACCTCACCTCACCTCACTTCACTTTCACCTCACCTTCACAAGCACATTATTACTTACACACACACACACACACACACACGTCACCTTTTGTTTTCATAGTCCATTTAGTGTGAGATAATGCGTCTCACTCTCCCATGTCGCCAACTATCACTACCACCAACACCACTACCAACACCAACACCACTACCAACACCAACACCACTACCAACACCACCACCTCCACCAACACCAACACCACTACCAACACCAACACCACTACCAACACCACCACCTCCACCAACACCACCACCTCCACCAACACCAATACCATCTCAAATACCACCACCAACAATACCACCACGAACACCAACATAACTACAACAACAACAACAACAACAACAACAATAATAATAACAACAACAACAACAAGTTTACCATCATTCTCTCTCATTCAGTTGTGTGTGGTTGTGTGCATTTTGTGTGTGGTTGTGTGTATTTTGTGTGTGGTTGTGTGCATTTTGTGTGTGGTTGTGTGCATTTTGTGTGTGGTTGTGTGCATTTTGTGTGTGGTTGTGTATATTTTGTATGTGGTTGTGTGTGTGTTGTTGTTGTTATTGTGTTGTGGTTGGTCTGAATAGATTAGATAAAACACGGCTACTCTCACATGTCCAAATTGGTTGTGTAAATAATTAGTGTAAGTTCTCATTTACCACCCGGAAAAAAAAAATGAATCAATGTATATTAAAAATTGCAACCTTTCAAAACTTTCAAAAAAGGTAATTTATGCAAATTTATACAATTTTTAACGATTTTACTATAAAATGTTTCATCTTCACTACTCCACAGAGATTCATCTTCACTACTCCCCAGAGATACAAGAGACATTGCCCTTTATATTTGGCAGAGAGGTAGGTAGGTAAGATGTGGGTGGTAGGTAGGTAGGTAGGTAAGATGTGGGTGGTAGGTAGGTAGTGAAGATGTCAATATTTATATGGGTGAGTGGTAGTTAAGATGTGGGTGGTAGGCAGGTAGGTAAGATCGTGGGTAGGGGGGTGGGGGTGGTGGCGTGGGGTGGGGGTGGGGGTGGGAGTGGGGGGGCGTGGGAAGGGGGTGGGGGCGTGGGAAGGGGGTGGGGGCGTGGGAAGGGGGGTGGGGGCGTGGGAAGGGGGGGTGGGGGGCGTGGGAAGGGGGGTGGGGGCGTGGGGGTGGTGGGTGGGGGTGGGGGTGGGGTGGGGGTGGGGGGGGGAGTTGGGGCGTGGGGTGGGGGGGAGGGCGGGGGGAGCGAAGCGAGCAGCGCCGCAGGCAAAAGCACCCACTGGCGAAGCCAGTGTTTGTAAAAGTAAAAATAACAGAAAACTTTAT
>JAWZYT010007045.1:20000-25000 GCA_034508575.1 Petrolisthes manimaculis | reverse complement strand
GATATGGAGAGAAAATAAAATGCTGGCTTTAACTTGGAGTGAGGAAAAGAGAGGGAATATTGGATTCAGGAACAGACCACATTACAAAAGAATACTAGTAGATTTGGACAGGTCTTGTTTGGCGTGGAGGGAGTGATGACAGAATGGATGAAAGAGACAAAATAAAAATAAAAAGTGAATAAAAGGGGCGTGACAGAATGGAAGAAAAGTGACAGAATGAGCGTCAGACTGGAGTGATTGAATGGAGAGGATGACAGAATGAAAGAGTGATAGAATGGAGAGATTGACAGAATTTAAGACAAGCAACAGACTGAGAGTGAGTGACAGAATAGAGAGAGACTGATAGAATTGGCAACCCAGGAACGAAAGGCGAAGGTAGGGCAGATAATAATAATACGAAAAAAAAAAATCACAGAGCAAGACGATGATAGAGAAGACTGACAGATGATGGAGACAACGAGTGGGAGTGTGAAAGGTTGTCAAAATTTTAACTTTGCTAAAAAAAAAAAATAAGTGGATAAAGATGACGACGACGAAGATAATGGTGTACATGTGTGTGTGTGTGTGTCTGTGTGTGTGTGTGTGTGTGTGTGTGTGTGAGAGAGAGAGAGATAGAGAGAGAGAGAGATAGAGAGAGAGAGATAGAGAGAGTGAGAGAAAGTGTGTATGTGTGTGTGTGTGTGTGAGAGAGAGAGAGAGAGAGAGAGAGAGAGAGAGAGTGAGAGAGAGAGTGTGTGTGTGTGTGTATGTGTGTATGAAAGGCAATACTATATAAAATAAATCTTCTCTCTCTATTCTCAGGTTTACATTGTTTCATTTTCCTTCTCTCTGGACCAAACCATTCAGTGCACCTTTTTATCCTTCTCACCCCAACACCCCATTCCTTTTTTTCCTTTCTCTATCCTCTCTCTCTCTCTCTTTCCCTTTCTCTTTCCCCCCTCTCCTCTCTCTCTCTCTCTCTCAGCTTCCTCCCTTCCTCGATCTCTTATCTCTCTCTCCCTCCTCCTCTCCCCCCTCTCTCCCTCTCTCTATCTCTTCCACTCCCCACTCCCCTCACACACACACACACACACACACACACACACACACACACACACACACACACACACACACACACAGCTTTCCCCAATCCTCCACCGTTTTGCTTCACCACTTTTATCTTCACTGCTGCTGGTCCTGGTTTTATTAACTCTTGGTTTTATAGTGGCCCTCTCCCCCCTCCTCTACAGACCCATCCAAGCACCTCCTCTCTCTTCTACCTTCCTACTACTACTACTACTACTACTACTACTACTACTACTACTACTACTACTACTACTACTACTACTACTACTACCTTCACTACCACAATCTCACCTAGACTACTACTACTACTACTACTACTGTGGGGTGAAAATGGGTTAGTTGAGTCCAAAATTTTTACGTTTGTTTGTTTGTTCAGTTTGTTCAGGGAATCTTTGCTTTGTTTATCTGACCGAGGTTCAAAATCTCAGTGCTCTCAACTACAGCCCCGTGGTTGAGTTACAAGTGTTCAATTGGAATTAGTCTTTTTTGTACTTTTTTATCTCCCTAACCTGAGTTCAATAAAGGGTTCCATTTCAATATCCTGTGCATACAAACCTGTCTTTGGCTTTCAATATTTAATAACCATCATTTATTTGATTCTATTTTAGTACTCTAAGCAATTTTCTTTACTGTTATAATTTGCCTTTAGTAACCAATTGCCATATCCAGCTATTAACTGCACAAGCGTTCAATTTGCTGAAGTCATCACTGTGAGTTAAGGTGAGATTATCTTGTTGTTAAATGGAAGGTCTCTGATTTCTCCAAACTATGCCACGAAACGATCCCCTATTAGTACCATAGAAGGGGTCTGTTTTTCTAGCATAGTTAGGAGGAATATGTATCCTTCCAATCTGCCAACAAGAGAATCTCCCCTAATTAATTGAACGTGGTGTATTCCTCAACCTTCGATCAGCCAACTACCTGCCAGTCTGTCCTCCATTACGTTGATGTGGGACGAGACAAACACACCAGTCACTCCTTTATGAGAACACCACACTGGGTAGGAAAGCCGGGTAACAAACGACCATCCTACTCATTCATTAATTAAGGCAGCCAAGGTTGTGTCTCTTAATTAATTGGAGCAACCAATTTGGCCTGACTATGCAATAAAACCATATTCCTTAAGACTTCAATGATGCAAATTTGGTTTTACATAGATAGAGCAACTGGTTGGCTTCAGATCAGAATTTTTTTTAATGCAACTTAAAGAAATCAAAGTTTGTCAATTTACTCTCCTATATTTCTCTATTTTATTAAGGGATTTTATATATATATATATATATATATATATATATATATATATATATATATATATATATATATATATATATATATATATATATATATATATATATATATATATATAAAAAAAAAAACTATCTTGACTCCAAGGTACAGCAGGAATGAAAATTATAGTGTTCTGAAAAGTCAAGTGCTGAATATGTCTCGACTATTTATGTGTGTGTGTGTGTGTGTGTGTGTGTGTGTGTGTGTGTGTGTGTGTGTGTGTGTGTGTGTGTGTTTACTTATGCCATTTTGTCAGTGAGTGTGAGTGTGTTTTTTTTTTTTATGTTCACGGTGTGTGTGTGTGTGTGAATTGCAGTTCCATAAATGCGAGGGTTTGGCAATGCGTTATTTTTGCCTTAGCCTTGTTGATGTGGTGGTGTGGTATTTCCAAGGGCAGTGGGATTAAACGCTGCCACACATACAAGAGAGGGAATGGTAAGTGGTCTGGGGTTCCATAGACACGTAATAGTTGGGTCGTTACGAAGGGAGGCACAAAATGGCTCACTCCACTACACACAATTTCACCAACGATAGCTTATGGAGAGAGAGAGAGAGAGAGAGAGAGAGAGAGAGAGAGAGAGAGAGAGAGAGAGAGAGAGAGAGAGAGAGAGAGAGAGAGAGAGAGAGAGAGAGAGGAGAGAGAGAGAGAGAGAGAGAGAGAGAGAGAGAGAGAGAGAGAGAGAGAGAGAGAGAGAGAGAGAAAGAGAGAGAGAGAGAGAGAGATAGAGAGAGAGAGAGAAAGAAAGAGAGAGAGAATAATTGTGTGTGTGTTTGTGTTCCTGTGTGTGTGTGTGTGTTTGTTTGTGTGTGTGTGTGTGTGTGTGTGAGTGTGTGCTTGTGTTCGTGTGTGTGTGTGTGTGACTCAAGCCTCACACACACACTTGGGAACTTTGCTAAAGGAAAAAAAACTTTCTGTATAAAGAACAACGGGGGGGGGGGAACTCTTTCAATATTTACTGCTATCTTATTTTGCATTTGCACGTATAGACAAAAATAGTGAGGCATTGTGGTGGTGATGATGTGAATGTGTGGTGATGTGAATGTGTGGTGATGTGAATGTGTGTTGTGTGAATGTGTGGTAATATGAATGTATTTTGTATTTTCCTTGTAATCTACTGTATTGTTCCAACCGAAGCGTTTATTATTATTATTATTATTATTATTATTATTATTATTATTATTATTATTATTATTATTATTATTTTTATTATTAGTATTACTATTTATTTTTCATTGGTGGATAAATTAAATGTTACACTAAAAATATTTCAGGCATTTTTAACACGAGGCGTTTTGATAGTGAATTGGAATTACAGCGTTGGTAAAATCTGGAGCAAATGATTCCTCCAAACTATTCCAGGCACAGACCCCCATTATTATTGTTCATATGGTCCTGTTTCCTAACATAAATTGGAAGCATCAAGGCTTTCAAAAGTTCAAAAGAATACCGTACTATCCCAGTCAGGTAGATAGGGGAAGGATAAAGAGGAAGGATGGGGAGGAGGGAGTGTGTGGGGCTGGGGAGGAGAGATAGGGGAAGGATAAGGAGGGAGGATGGGGAGGAATGGTGTGTGGGGCTGGGGAGGAGAGATATGGGGAGGATAGTTATGGGGAGGAGAGGTGTAGGGGAGGATATGGGGAGGAGAGGTTTGGGGAGGAAGGTGTGTGGGACTGGGGAGGAGAGGTGTAGGGGAGGATAGATTTGGGGAGGGAAAGTGTGTAGGTGGAAAGAGAGAATAACTGTATTTATTTACATTCCATTCTGTCTGTATTGTTTTTATATCAACGTTCCATATCGTCACTATATAAAACAAAAATAGACACACCATTTCCTCTCACATCAAAACCAGGACCATTAGGAAATATGACACACATCCTGACGTTCAAATATTGTCGCTTCAATATGAGTTCTTTTCAATGACAAACCAACATTCACATACACACACAAACACACACACACAAGTCATATTCCCATCCTCACTCCACACACACACACACACACACACACACACACACACACGTACACACACACACAAGTCATATCCCCATCCTCCCTACACACACACACACACACACACACACACACACACACACACACACACACACACACACATTCACCATCACCTAACTTTCAATACCTGGATCACCTTATGCATAGGAAATTATTTTGTATTAATTTTAAATGTGTATGTTCACTTAAGGAAGTACTATAATTATATACATTTGGTACATTGGAGCGCCTTGATTGCTCCAATGTATGCCAGGAATCAAACAGGACCAGAGTAGTAGAAATAATGGCTTCCTGTTGCTTGGAATAGTTTGGAGGATTAAGTTACTCCAGATTTAACCAACACTTAACCAAAGGAGGTAGTATAGTGATGATGGTTAATCTGGAGCAACCGAGGATTCCTCCATACTATTCCAAGCAACAGGACACGACTATTTTTTTCAATTTAGTTCTGTTTCCTGGCATACTTTGGAGTAATCAAGACACTCCATTATACCAGGTAGTTTAACATTAGCATAGAAAGTATCCTAATGCCCTCACTTGTCAGCTGTAAGGTACGACGCTGTTTTGTCGGTGTGTGTGTGTGTGTGTGTATGTGTGTGTGTGTGTGTGTGTGTATGTGTGTGTGTGTGTGTGTGTG
>JAWZYT010007045.1:0-17500 GCA_034508575.1 Petrolisthes manimaculis | reverse complement strand
TATATATATATATATATATATATATATATATATATATATATATATATATATATACAAATCAATGACCATTTAAATATAAAAAATATTCAAAATTTTCATAGTAAGGTAAATAAAATTGCTACTATTACACTATGATAGTAAAATAATATAATATATAAAAGTCATTCTTTGTCCAGCTTCTGTTTTCAACAGGAAGAAAAACGAGATATTAAGATTCATGCAGCCAAATCTAAACTTCACCAAAAAAACAAAAAAAACATCCATTCATCATCTCGTTCATGGTACCAACAGAACACCAACAACACATGAATATTATTTTATGTAGCGACGTATGTAGACGTAGCCCCAACCCCCTCAGTACAACACTACGTACTGTACAATACAATATATATATATATATATATATATATATATATATATATATATATATATATATATATATATATATATATATATATATATATATATATATATATCAACACGGCCCTTCTCCATATATATATATATATATATATATAGTACATACATACGGTTCTTCTTCGTACTCTGCTTGGTTTATGAAATCGTACGGTATTTTTTTATCCTACTTTTTTTTCGTAATTACCGATACTCTGTTTGGACTATGTAATCTTAAGTATTTTTTTTTGTGTGTGTTTTTGTAATTTTCGGGCATAATAGTTTTGATTTTGGCAGTGAAGGCGTTGGAACAAAGCAGATAATATTGTTCTCCCTCCCTCCCTCCCTCCCTCCTGTGTTATTGTGTATCGTGGTTCTTGGAAAAGGAACACATATTTATATAAGAGAGAAAAACACATACACACACTTCCACTTCGGGGTACAGAAGGGTAAAGGAAAATACTGCAGGTTTGTTCATAAGCCACTCCTATTTCTGGGGAAGCTTCAGTTTTCACGCCTACACACACACACACACACACACACACAACACACAACACACAACACACAACACACAACACACAATACACAACACACACACACAATACACAACACACACACACAATACACAACACACACAACACACACACACACACACACACACATACACACACGTCTCTCGCATTCTGTAATATATGTTCTGGGTTCGTATTCCTTTCACTTCTCATTTTTCTGATTTTTGGCTGAACTTTCGATGCAACACATATTATATACAAGTTAACTCTCGTGCAATGTATGTTCAGAAATTCCTGTTTACGTAATGCCTTCTTTTCTGTTCATCAATATATTGTTTCAGTCTGTTTTATTTTTATTTCCCCTTGCCCTCTTTAACTATCCTTTCTCTATCGCTTCCTTCTCACCTTTACCCTTCCTGACCTGACCTGACCTGACCTGACCTGACCAACCTCTCCGCCACCACCACCACCACCACCACCACCACCATCCCCCAACTTGAGGCAAACTTTCCCCGTCCCCCGTCAACATCTTCCAATAACCTCACAATCCCTTCCTTCCTCCTCCCTTCCATCCACCCACCCTCCTCTCCCTGTCATTCCTCGTGTTCCCCTTCTTCTTCCTTTGGCTTTTTTCCTCATCCTCTTTTCTTCTAAATTTCTACTCCTCTCTCTCTTTCTCCTCTTTCCTTCTCGCTACACCGTCCTTCTTTCCTCTCTTCTACGCCTTACCTTTCTTCCTCTTCTTCCTTCTTTGTCCTTCCCTTCCTGCTTCACTATCACATCTTTGTATCTTTTCCTTTTCCCTCCTCTTCCTCTCTTTTCCCTTTTATATCCTACTTTTCCCCTCATATCTCTTCTCAGCACCTCTCTGTTATCTCTATCTCTTTTCTCTCCTTCATCATCTTCATTCCCTCCTCACATGTCCCTCTCTCCACCTCTTTTATTTTCCCTTTACCCATCTCCTTCTCTTCCCTTCCTCTCCTGCCTTACTTTCCAATATCTATCCATCTCCTAGTCTTCTCCATCCTCTTCTCATTCTACCTACCCTTTCTCTCCTTCCATCTCCTTGTCTTCTCTTTCCTCTTCTCATTCTCCTTGTCTTCTTTTTCTTCTTCTCATTCTACCTACCCTTCCTCTCCTTCCATCTCCTTGTCTTCTCTTTCCTCCCTCCCTTCCCTCCAACCCCCAACCTCCTCGTCTGGCCTGGTTAAGAATTCCCGTGCCTGGTAATATTGAAGGTAAGATGCGCCCAGGATATGCATTTTCCGCCACACTGGTTCACTGAGCACCTGGGGAGACTCAACGTGACACCCTGGGATGGGGGCAGGGAGAGGGGGCACCTTAAGGGGGTCACCTCATGCCCTCCAAACTATCCGACACAACAGATCACCTTACTATACTTTGGTGGAAACAGTATAAAACATACTTATCCCTTAAAGGGGGTCATGTTTTCCAGGCAAATTGGAGGTTGGTAGATTTTTCCAAATTGTGCCACGAAAGAATATTATATTGTAGTGATAATATGGGTGACCCTCATTATCGACCTTGGCTCCGTTACAGACATACAGACAACAACACTTTACTCAATAGACAGAAACACGGACATCCAAAAGGTTATATGAGATTATGAGATTTATCTTTCTTTTGGTGGCAAAAAGTGTAGGATTAATTAAATAGCTTTAATTTTCCACACCACATCATACTTCCTTTTAATTAAGGATTTCATAGAGGAGGAATCAGTCACCTTCATAATCATCCCCTACACAATCTTACTTTTTTATTTTTTTTAGTGATGCAACAAAATGATTTAAAACGTGTTGCTTCACCCAAAATTTATAATCAGTCATTTTTTTTACTGAATCATTATCATAGAGATTAATTGTTCAGTCGTATATACGTTAGAATTATTATTATGCAACATTTCATCATTTACTCGACTCGAACCCTGAGTGACGAGCCTGAGAGTGTTAGCCAGCTCATAAAATACAACGACCACTTATAAACGCGTCATAAAGGAGGCATTTCCTGAGCGATAGAGTCATTAGATATACACCATTTTCAGATCTGTGTTCCTGAATTCCGAGAGACATTTTTCATCTTGTATTATTTAGACTATCATAAAATATATCTTACTTCACTCAAATATTGCATACGTCCTTTTTTCCTCGTTGTGAGTTATGAAGGAATTTTTAACATCTTCAGTGTCTGTACCATTTTGCATCCTCAGTTGAAAAATAAAAACATGTATAATTAGAGTGAGGTAAGTAGAGGTTCTTTTATGGATGAATGATACTATGCTCTTGGGGGTTGATGAACGAGTAGGGTATTAATGTGTTGAGAGAGAGAGAGAGAGAGAGAGAGAGAGAGAGAGAGAGAGAGAGAGAGAGAGAGAGAGAGAGAGAGAGAGAGAGAGAGAGAGAGAGAGAGAGAGAGAGAGAGAGAGAGAGAGAGAGAGAGAGAGAGAGAGAGAGAGAGAGAGAGAGAGAGACGGTACACTCACTCACCCCTTGTATTAACCTCTCCTAGTCAGCAGGAATAAATTAAAAAAATGTTTACAAATGCTTGAATCCCATTAAATCTAGAAAATTAAAATGAAACACGGATATATTTTTGCCGGAGCGGAGTGTACGTATAGTTGTTGTTGTTGTATACTGCAGCGAGGCGAGGCGGAGTCGTGTGTGTGTGTGTGTGAGTGTGTGTGTGTGTGTGTGTGTGTGTGTGTGTGTGAGTGTGTGTGTGTGTGTGTGTGTGTGTGTGTGTGTGTGTGTGTGTGTATGTATGTGTGTGTGTGTGTGTGTGTGTGTGTGTGTGTGTGTGTGTGTGTGTGTGTGTGTGTGTGTGTGAGTGAGTGTGTGTGTGTGAGTGTGTGCGTGTTAAGGTGGTAGTACAGTGTGGTTAAATCTGGGGCAACTGATTCCTCCAAACTATTCCAAACAACATAACACTATTATTTTATATTCATGTAGTCCTGTTTCCTGGCATACTTTGGAGGAATCATGGCACTCCCTTGTACATACCAAAAATGAATTACCCCCTTAATTTGTAGGACAGTGCTTGTTACCTTGTTTTGGTGAATGTATATGATAGCCCTACGTTTAGGTTTAAAGCTGATGTAATTACGTTTGTGCAACTGAAAAGTCTTTATAACCCGAGATGAGCGGCCCTACAAAGTCTGAGCTTAATTCCAAGGCACGGGGGCAGGAGGAATTAAGGCTTCTTCTCTCATTGTTACCAAAATCTCTTATGGTGCTGGGCGTTTCATTTCCAAGTGCTGCTGCTGCTGCAAGGTTTTGGTATCACTTAGAGGGTCGCGTTAGATTAAGTGGTAGATTAAGTTAGATTAGGTGTGAATTATTATAGTTAGGATGGTATCACTTAGAGGGTTACGTTAGATTAAGTTAGATTAGGTGGTAGATTAAGTTAGATTAGGTGGGAATTATTATAGTTAGGATGGTTTAGCTGATAATCAGAATAGGGTAAGTAAGACTATGTGTGTTTAAGGGTGTGAGATTTGGTCTGTTTTAATTAAGGTTAGTTCATTTAAAATCTGACGAAACTATTAAGGCTGTGATAGGTTAGGTTAGGTTATGGATTTAGGTTAGTTAGGTAAGGTTAGGATAGGTTAGGATAGTGATTTAGGTTAGGTTAGGTTAGGTTAGGTTAGGTTAGGTAAGGTTGGGTAAGGTCATATTGGGTGACATATTCACATCAGAGACTATGAAAGAGAAAATATAAAAGCGAATATGTGGGTAGAGTATAAGTGGATTAGAACGCTTCCCTGCACCATGTGAGGCTTCGGGTATAATGCAGGCAGCTTATGGGGCAAATATACACAGTGTTGGTAAATCTGGAGCAACTGATTCCTCCAAACTATTACAAGCAACTGGTCACCATCATTTTTGTTCACCTAGTCCTGTTTCCTGACATACGTAGGAGGAATCAATTCGCTCCAAATGACTTTAAAAATGGGGATGGTAAAACAGGTACTAACTCGGTAACACCCTCAACAACCCGGCTGGGATTTGAACACTGTATGAAGGTAATTTATAGTTAATTTAGAATCTGTACTAACTCTTCGAAGGCTTCCCCCTCGATCCTCACCAACCCACCAACACAATGAATACTGTAAATTCTTTCAAAGGTGTTTTATTCTGTTTTAAGGTTATATTCTGTTTTGTATTCTGTCATGTATTCTGCTGTAAGATTATGTATGCAGTTATGTATGCTGCTCTGTATTATGTGATGCATTCTGTTATGTATTCTGCTTTTAAGGTTATGTATTTAAAGTTATGTATTTTGTCTTAAGGTTATGTATTTTGTCTTAAGGTTATGTATCTAAAGTTATGTATTTTGTCTTAAGGTTATGTATTTAAAGTTTTGTATTTTGTTTTAAGGTTATGTATTTAAAGTTATGTATTTTGTTTTAAGATTATGTATTCTGTTATGCCATGAGAGGATCTGAGATTATGTTTAGTGAGGTGTGTTAGCATCGAAGTAAACTTTCTCACTTCTTCTTGAGATTTACCATGAAATAGAAATTGCTACCTTACCTTTTATGAATACTATAATATTTATTCTTTTCTCCCTCATACAAACCCGCAACTGGGAGAATGCAATGGTTGAAAATAATAATGTATTTTGAAGGAATCAATAGTAAAAATAATAGTTGTTTTTTAATTCATTTTGTAAGTTTAGGTTGTCATTTATTGTGGGAGATTTGGAGGGCTACTGATTCCTCCAAACGATACCACAAAAATACAAAATTCTGGAGTAATCAGTAGTCTCCTAACCTAACCTAAACACGGTCTCCATCCAGGGTATCAAGTGGAAAAAACACGTATTACAAACTTTTTTACCTGAATAAAAAAATAAAAAAAATAACAGATATATAATAAAACCCAAATGAGATACGATGGTGGTGTCGTTTTATCCCGTGGAATATTTAACAGTGGCTAATCCAGCGTGGGATAGAGTTCCGGTTCTTATCGAAGGCCCTAATGTATTAAAATTTTATGAGGCGTATAATAAACCCGAGAAACAAAATTTGTGCTTACTTTATGGTAGTAATTTGGAGATTGTCTGTATAGAGTCTAAGCACACCACTCATTCCTATACACCACTATGACATCAAGGGTTTGTAATAACTAGAAAACTTGTATACATTAATTTCCAATCACAAAAATTTTCTTGTAATTTTGTTTGGGTAATAATTGAAGAAGTCAGCAGAACAATAATTAAAGTAGGATATGTGTATACAATAGTGACAATTTTTTTTTTTTTTAACCAGTGTTCTGTGTACCCATTCCTGAGGCTGACTGACCAGTACATACACACCATATTATACAAATGAAAGAAAATAAAGATAAATAATGTTGCATGTGAGCCTTGATGATATCCTATTGTTCAGTCAAAGATAAAAACTCCTGTCGCCTCCCTACAGTATTTCTTGAAGGATAACATAAAGAATGATGAACAAACAAACAAACAAACACACACACATTCAACAAACTCATTATACATATGTGACCTAATACATATAATTGAACTTGTCACTGTACCTCTATGTATGTGTGTGAGTCTAATTGCGTTGGGACATTACACACTATAGGGTCCCCAACCAGACACTCATCTTATTCCAACACTCATACACACAGCTTTCATAATTTATTCGTATGAGATCTTCAGTGCTGTGTCAGACGATGTAGAAATTAATTAAACAACAAGTCCTGCTTATGAATGATAGAATATGATGGTACACTACAATACCCAACCATATGAGTCTTTCTTCCACATGACATATTATAAAACGAATACAAAATTTAATTAATACGCCTACATCCATTAACCAAACTCCCACCAATCATGCTCGACTCATTCCATCTCTCAATGGCTCTTCTCTAATTATACCAAACAGTTAACTTGTTGACAGGGAACCACTTACCCGGGGAATACAGTTAATGATAGTTGATTACAACTTATTGCTCGGACGTGGAAAAAAACAACTCGATGGGATTAATTAGCGATATATTGTAAATCCACAATTGTTAATGTTTAGGCCTTGTGTGACCTTAACAACCATTCTTTCTCTCTCTCTCTCTCTTTCTCTCTCTCTCTCTCTCTCTCTCTCTCTCTCTCTCTCTGTCTGTCTCGCTGTGTGTGTGTGTGTGTGTGTGTGTGTGTGTGTGTGTGTGTGTGTGTGTGTGTGTGTGTGTGTGTGTGTGTGTGTGTGTGTGTGTGTGTGTGTGTGTGTGTGTGTGTGTGTGTGTGTGTGTGTGTGTGTGTGTGTGTGTGTGTGTGTGTGTGTGTTTAAGAACCAATCTCTCCGCCGCTGAAGCATCACAGTAAAAATTATGTTACATTTTTCAACTCCTTAGCAAGTAATCGATTATAATCTAACATCTATTCTACCTTCATGTTTCACTGTACAATAGGCAGCTTGGGATTCAATATCAACTCAGACATTTGGGATATTTAGATCACCGAAAACTTTAAAGCAACAAAACCTTTAAGTAGATTGATTTCTGATACGAGTTATGTTATAAAAAACTTTAGACTATTCGCATTACATAGTATAATCACCTATCCGTACATAAGTCTTCATAATACATGTATATTAGTTAGCTACATACATGACTCATTAACTATCTTTTATTCTATCTATCTATCAATTTATCTTTATATCCATCTTTCTACCTAGATATAAGAGTAAACATAACTATATACTAATAATATTCGTCAAAATATAAATTATACAAGGTGCTTCCTATTGAAAGTCTTACATACAATAATCATTCACTTGTATAACATTTAAAGACCTACTCAGCATCTTAGTATTCAGATGAAGGAAGTAGCGTGGACTCCCTCATTAGGAAGTTTCTGGTCCTGCTCAGCCAATCAACATTATAACTTTAGTCTCTCAGAAAATTAAGACGGACCGCTCCCAGGTCACGGGAACTAACGCCACTGTGTAATTAAAGATAACAACCGGAGTTTCCTCAGAATAAAATAATCGCTATCTCCTTCTACAAGAACTGGGCCTGGCATTATTAATTATAGGAATCCAAATGATCCCAAAATAGCCAGAGAATCTTTCAATAATACTAGAGCAACCAATTCCTCCAAACTATACCATGAAACAGACCAACAGTATCTTTGTTTATCTGGCCCTGTTTCCTGGGGTGCTTAGGAGAAATCTAGGCACTCTAAAAATGTACCAAACGTATATTATCTCATTAAGGGGGTGCGGGAGTAGGGGACAGGCCTGGTGGGGTTGGGGGGGGGGGGAAATGTGGACAGGGTTGGAGGGGGGTGGGGTGCGGGGAAAGGTAGACAGGCTTGGAGTGGGTAGAAAGCATATCCCCTATTCCCACACCTTCCTAACTCCCCCCCAAGCCTATCCCCCTACTCCCGCATCCCCCCAACCTCCCCCCCCAAAAAAAAAACCGCACCCCCCCAAGCCTGTACCCCCTTTATTCCCGCACCCCCTTAATAAAATAGAGGGGGAAGCCACAGCCACTATCGACTATACACACACACACACACACACACACACACACACACACACACACACACACACACACACACACACACACACACACACACACACACCAAGGTTTCCACTGTTGGGTGTAGCTTCGGTCAGAGAGAACCCGTTCCTTGCACCTGTGACCACCAACTTATCACGGTCCAGTAGCCTCGGGTCGACACAGCTGACCTACAGACCATACCATTAGTTAGTTAGTTATCTCTCTTCTCTCCTACAGACCATACCATTAGTTAGTTAGTTATCTCTCTTCTCTCCTCCATTTGTTAGTTAGTTATCTCTCTTCTCTCCTACAGACCATACCATTTGTTAGTTAGTTATCTCTCTTCTCTCCTACAGACCATACCATTTGTTAGTTAGTTATCTCTCTTCTCTTCTACAGTACATGCCATTAGTTAGTTAGTTATTTCCCTTCTCTCCTACAGTACATGTCATTAGTTAGTTATCTCCCTTCTCTCCTATATGTCCTATATGGTAACTTCTAATGCAATTGATATTACAAACCTTAGGATGAGAAATGTATGTATGAATGTATGTATGTATGCTTATATTTTTACATACTCTGGTACAGTCATAAAAATAAATAAATAAAAAAATCTTAAGGGGAGAGTATACTTTTGATACATTACAGTGCTTTGATTCCTCTAAAGTATGCCAGAAAACACACCCATATAAAGAAAAATAATGGTATCCTGTTGCCTGGAATAATTTGGAGGAATCATAATCTCCAAAAATGTCAGAACTATACCCTCCCCTTAAATGTGAAAGGTAATGTGTGTATGATAGAGGCATAATTTTCACCCCAGGTTTATTATTAGTTCCTTCGTGTATGACGTCAACCCCTCCCCCCCCCCCCCCCTCAGTGGTCATTCAGAACATGTGGCATCGTCGCCTATTAATAACACACACACACACACACTGACACACACATACATACACTAACACACACACACACACACACACACACACACACACACTAACACACACACACTAACACACACACATACACACACACACGCACTAACACCCACTCACTCACCCACCCACCCACACACACACACACACACACAGGACATTAGACTCTAAAAGAATTACAACAACAAGGTACAGTACAAAGTGGTGCTTATGTTTAATAGTTACCTGAATTCTTGATCGTCATTTCCCAGAACTTCATAAATACAGAATATATGTATGTATGTATGTATGTATAAAAAAATCTCCTCCAGCGATGAAATATATTGCTACCGTATATACCAGCTGATTAATACAACATGCAAATTGTATTACGCGCTCACCATACACACCATACATACATACAGACGCTTTGTTATAACCACATTTTGCAATTACTCAAAAACAAAGAGAATGAATACATTGACAAGTGATATATGTGCTAATAACACCGTGTTGTGCAATTCCCACTAATTAAATGTGGCTATGGAATTTGTCACCAATTAATTATTTATCCATTTAACAACAACAACAACAAAAACAACAACAGAATGAATGGTTTTATTGAATGGGGCGTCTCATTTTGTCAGTTGTCCTTCATTTTCCCTCAAGATAATTTTTTTTATTAATTTTACCCAAGCACCTCTAGATATACTTATACTGTCTTGTCGCCATACTAAAGGTTACTGATTCCTCCTAATAACCCCACGAAACAAAATATTTTAATGTCAGCTAATAGGGGATCTGTTTCATACCACAGTTTGGAGTAATCAGAAGCATCTCCAACTCACAAAAAAAAAAAAAAAAAAAAAAAAAAAATCTCCCCTTAAGATGGTAATTCTTTTTTGGTATATTGGAGTGCCTTGATTCCTCCAAAGTATATATGCTAGGAAACAGGATCAGAGTAGCAAAATAACAAAAAAGAAAAAGAAAAATGGTGTTATGTTGCTTGGAATAGTTTGGAGGTTTCAGTTGCTCCAGATTTACCAACACGAAACTCCTCCCTTAATCGTTGAATATTTTATGCTGTTTTTGAGGACTGCGAGGCATTGACCATCGATCTGGAGATGGTGGAAAAACACTCGGTACGAAACACAACATTTACTTTAACCTGTGATTTTGTTAAGGTTCATTCACACACAAATACACACACATAAAAATACATACACAGAGACACACACAGATACATACACACGCACGCACGCACACACACACACACACACACACACACAAACCCACACACACACACAGAAAGAGAGAGGACAAGAGACTCAAAAACAATTACTACAACACGGATGGGGAGAAACCAAACCATACCAAACCAACCAACCCTTACCCCATCCCCCCCAGAGGCTGCCAGAGGGGATGTTTGGTAATAGCAGTAAGGGTCGTGATGCAGCAGTTTAAGACGTGTTAGTGAGCCATAACGTCGCCCCCAGATGCCTCGGCAGCAAAACATGAGCGGCATAAACACCCACTTGATTGTTATGAGGGTGGGCAAGTGCTGGGACGCGAAGACTCAAGGTGGGTGGGTGAAAGAGAGAGAGAGAGAGAGAGAGAGAGAGGGAGAGAGAGAGAGAGAGAGAGAGAGAGAGAGAGAGAGAGAGAGAGAGAGAGAGAGAGAGAGATAATGGGGTATGAAGGAAAAAGGAGAAGCGCAAGAAAATGTGGTGAGCCTCTTGGTGTGAGTAAAGAAAGAATGAAATTGTGTTTACTTGTGTTATGAAGAGAGAAGGAAATGTACTCGCTCGGTTTGTTGTCGTTGTCGTTGTTGTTGTTGTTGGTGGTGGTGGTGGTGGTGTGAAGGAAGGAGGGTTCGTGTTTGTTAGCGTAAATGAAGAAAAATATATTGCATGTCTTGGTGTGAAGGGAGAAAAAGAAAGACTTGTATATATTATGGAATTTTTGGTGTGATGGAAGATGATTTAGTTGGGCATCGTGGTTTGAAGGATGAAAACTAGTTATCACAAATTCTAATAAGGGAAAAAATAGCATACCGTATAAACTGAATATTGGCGAGAGAAGCAAATATTGGAGAGAGAAGACATAGTACTGAAGTGTGTAGGTGCAAGAACATATGTTAGATTTGGGCCTGGTGGTGTCAAAAATAGTACAGTACATACATACATTACATTGCCAAGTTGATGTGTGTCGTGTTGTGGAGGAAGGAGAAATTATATTGGATCTTGATTCTGCATAATGAAATAATGTTTGTTACTGTATGTCGAGGACTGAAGAGAGGAAGGGAACATAATGCGAAAGAAAATGATAACGTAAATTCCTGATTACGAGCATAATAGAAAAAAATTAATGTTTGTGTTCCTCTTTCCAGAATATATTTTTCATAACAGCATAATCCTGTAAAGAGTAAAGGTGGAGATGTCAGATGTCTCCATTACTCGTAGTTATGCAGCAGAAAATATTAAACGCATTTACAGTACAGAGGTATTCCTGTGTAATCTGAAATCTGCTTATGAGACTGTGAGCGTTTCTCGGAGCTGTATACCCCCAGCACCACACACAATACCCCCCTTCCCTCGCTCCCTCCCTCACACATACACACACACACACACACACACACACACACACACACACACACGCACACACACACATACACACACACACACACACACACACACACACACACACACACATGCACACAAGCTCTGTAGACACGACAAACGCCAAGCAGCTAATCAACATTTGCCCTAAACTCGTGCCCCCCACCTCCAGCCCGGCCTTTGTTGTGGTGGACTTGTGCTGCTGTGGGGTAAACACTGATCGAGGAGCTCAGCAACACAACCAACACAACCTTCACTATCGCACACCAAGCGTTACGGTTAATGTGTTAGCGTAATTTAATCCTTATGAAAAATGTGGTATCCAAGCATTAAAATTTGGCTAAAACTCTATTCGAAATTCTTAATGCATAATGTATTATAATATTAAGCATCTTTGAAAAGTATGACAGTGAGCTATATTTCAAAGAATTTCCTTGCTCAAAGTTGTCTATTTGCTTAATTTCTTACTAGTGGAAAAGACAGAAAATTATATACAAAATTATGCGATGTGATTCCACAGAACAGTACGGACTGTAATCGTCTTCACCATTATTAAGATTCCACTAAGTTTTACAGTGCTAGGTGGATCCTTGAAAAGATTAGGTTTTTAAAATTAAAAAGGGATATTGTAGAAAACAAATTAGTGTAAAACTCTACGGGATAATCCAGCCATGTTTCACTTACTCCTTCAACTACTCGCCCTTCCAGGTGTGGTCATTTACATACCAACTATCAAGGTTACACTATGCTTGACGACTCTACTTGATTCCTTGATAATATTAGGTTCTACGGAAAGCGTAGATTATAGAAAAATCAACTAAGTGTAAAACTCTACGGGTTAATCCCACCGAGTTTCACTTACTCCATCCACTACTCGCCCTTACAGGCATAGACATTTAATGTCATATATTTTACAAGAGTCATAAATATGTTTGTAGCATTTTATGTTTTTTCCATTTTTAGGTAAATATAATTAGTTGTGGGAGATTTGTAATTCAAGCCAGTGTTTCCAGGGCTCAAGAATAATACTAGTGGTGAAAACCGACGAAATTAACACTTTGCTCGACACTTATGTTATTTAATGCGACTTTACAAATGTTACGGAGAATTCGGAGAGTCCATAACCTCTTTACATACATTATCGGGCATGATCCACAATATTTTAAACAACACATACTGTACTCCCTTTTTCCCTCCCTGCTGCTATTATCGATGTTCACAGTGCGAGTTATACGTAAAGTGACACACCCTAAAGTCGTGCTGCCGTCCAATGCAATAACTACATACATACATATACAGATCATCAATGAAATCCAGGTTACACCCTCACACCAAAATCGAATGAGCGTTCATATTGATATTTTAAGCAATTTTCTGGACACCATGTGCTTTATTATATCTAGCAGTGATATACCACAGTGCACGGGAAGTGAACTCATAAATGCAATGGCAATAGGTCAATAGTTTCAAGTTGCATAATGCATTTTCCAAACCTACTGCACAATATTCTTTCAGACAAAATATTGATACAGAATATAGACAGACAACGTAATATATATTCTGTGTATTTCGTTGGAGACAAAGGAATCATTTTACCATTTCCAGAAATCCTATCAGCACGAAGCAGCAACACACAGAAAGAGAAAACCTTAGTGAATCTCTTGGTGTGTCAGTCGTCGCTGCTCTGGCATCAACATTAGTCCCATGGATTCCATTTACACCAACTGTACCTCAGCAGCCATAACATTTAACTTACTCGTTCAGTACTTTGCATGTCGTGGTTGTGAACCCAAATAAAAATAGATTCGAGACAAAATTACACAATACAAACTTCTTTCTTTTATCAACATTTGCGGAGCTATTTTCTATCGACTCTAACGACAACCATAACGTCAAGGGAATGATCAAAGGAATATTTTGGTCTGTATGGCATTGGACTGGTTTGGTCTATCGTCAGTGAAGGGGGTCTGTGTAAAGATGGTTTGGTGAATTAAATTATCAGTGAGGGGGTCTGTGTAGCCTTGGTCTGGTCTGGCTTTAAAATGAGGTGGTCTGTGTAGCCTTATTCTGGTCTAGTGTGTTGTCATTGAGGGGGTCTGTGTAGCCTTGGTCTGGTCTAGTGTGTTGTGTTGTCAGTGAGGGGGTCTGAGTAGCCTTGGTCTGGTCTAGTGTGTTGTGTTGTCATTGAGGGGCCACAACGGATGGTGGGTCGACAATGGACAATCTGGAGAATGGACTGCAACTACTGCAACACAACCCACAATTGGCTCTGGTGAACCTGATACAACCTCCTACTGCATAACTTGAGTACCAGGTGGCTATCCATGCACGTAGCCTTCACACGCACGCTCGCTCGCACCCACGAACGAACACACACACACAGACAGACACCCACACACACACACACACACACAAACATATTTATGCTAAATACACACACAAACACACACACACAAACACATTCATGCACACAAATACACACATTCACAGTTTTATAAATCCCTATTTATGTCGTTCAATCGCCTTAGTCACTGGGGTTCTTTTAAATGGTTGAATCCAGACTGGCAAAAGAGTAAGTGCTGATAATTAAACTTCTGAAAGGAATATATTTACTTTTGCACGACTGGAAGGGAAAGCAATGACACCATGAAATCTCCAGAGTTTGTTTTACTCAGTCAACATCCGAAATGCTCAATGTAAGCGTTAGAAAAAACTCTTCTTGCCGAAACTGGGTGCAGTGTTTACTCACATCAGCTGGGTGGGGTAGGAAGGGGTGGGGTGGGTTGCGTGGGGGGAATACCTCTAGTGTCAGCACAGTGAGTGGCTGTGGCTGTGGGGGGTGTTGAGGGTGCATGGGGGGGGGGGGGTACTGGTGGTGGAAGTGGTGGTGGTGGTGGTGGTGGGAGGGTGGAGATGGGAGGTGGTACGTGGGTGTTGGTGGTGGGTGGCGGTGTGGTGTTGGTAGTGGAGGTTGGGATTGTAGTATGTGGGTGGTGGTAGTGGTAGTGGTAGTGGTGGTGGTGGTGGTGGTGGAGGGGTGGGGGGTGTTGGTGGTAGTGGTGGAGGGGTGGGGGGTGTTGGTGGTGGTGGTGGTGGTGGTGGTGGTGGTGGTTGTGATGGTGGTGGTTCGAGCAAACAAAAACCTTCCGAAAACAAATGAAAGTTGGAGTGAGATTCTCTTTTCCTGTCGCAAGGTGAAGTTTCCGAGGAATGATGAAGAACTAATATTACCTTTTCTTGTTGATATGAGTAAATCTTAAGAACTTATAATACGAACACCAACAACAATACTTATTTTTGTTATCTATTTCATTCAAAAGTAAGGTGGAATTATTGGGGGTGACCGTATACGTATTTAATGACTGAAAAGCTAATTTGTGCAATCTAATCAAACGCAACAAGAACTATAAATGAAACCAGAACAACTAGAAAACCACATAAAAAGGTAAAATGCATTGAAACCTTACAACCTAAAAGTGCAATGGAGTCTCAATCCAAATTGTGTATCCATCGGCTTTACTGAAGACAGCCGGGATGTAAACAGTGAAGATCCCGTTGAAAATGTGGATATACAAAACCTGGAGGTGAGTAAGAAGACACCTTTCAAGGAGGAGCCTTTATAGATGATATTTCTCTTATGACCCAAGACCATTTTGACTGCAATAATATCCTTAAAGTTATCTCGTCCGCAGCTCCAAAAAATAAACAGACAAACAAACAAGCAAACAAAGCAACAATCAAACCAACAATATATGAGTGAAAACATTGCCTTCCACAATCTCCATCAGGAACGGTCCCAATATTTTATGGTTCTCAGTGTCAAAGAATCGGAAGGCAAACTATTTCAAACCTCAATGAGCTACCATTATATATTTCACCACAGACATTCGGCGCTAAACTCATGCGTCATCTTTTCCGGAATAAAAGCTCGCACTGATATCCACCTGAAATGACATTATTCTGTGATATGAATGTAATCACGTTCTATTCATTTGGTGGAATAACTTTATATCCACAAACTCTGATTAATGAGGACTGCTTTCAAACTTACCGTGGTTGCTTTATTCTATATAATTAGTTCCCCAATCAGTCACTATTAATAATCTATCTTTAAGATTTTCTGCACACTTTTCCCTGATTAAAACTGATAAATTAAAACGTTCATTCCGACGGTCATATTCATGGTAGTAGTAGTAGCGAGATTTTCTAACCTGCTACACTGCTGCCACAAAGATATATTTACTGACGAAGTTTGAAACACAGACTTGTTTTGTTGAGTATGATAATTTATCCATAGGGGGTTTCAATTCTTATTTTGCCGACTGTACATTTATGCCCAAAAGTTCTGTATGCAACATCGTCAAATAAAACGTCGTCGAAAAATTATCCGAAAGCAATTTCTCACGGGCTATGAAATATTGGTTGATAGGATTCATTCATACGGCTCTCTTTCATTCACTTGGTGCAGTTCCTTTGATCCTGACTGAACATCTGACTGAGTATAAGGCTCTGTAAGTACTGTTTAAACCAAAATAATCTCTTCTAACAACTTAAACACTCAATTAATGTAGACTAGTAACCTTTGTCACATATAAAATGACAGCTTTTATTGTGGCTGATTTCCCCAACTAGGCAAGAATTACAGTAAGCTCGATTTGGATGGGTGTCAATTTTTTGTGGGAAAGTTTAGTCCAATAAGTAGCCAGGTGTATAATATGATATAACATGTAGGGTATCCTTGGTCTTGTATCGTCCTCTCCTAATATGACTTGTTTCCATCCAAAGACGTCAGACTTAAACCTTGGATTACACGTGCAACTTAAATATCACAACACACGTCTATTTACTGGTCTTATTAGTATTTATCTCTCTCTCTCCTGTCTCTCTCTCTCTGTCTGTCTTTCTTTCTGTCTGTCTGTCTGTCTGTCTGTCTCTCTTTCTCTCTGTCTGTCGATCTGTCTGTCTATCTATCTGTCAGTCTGTCTGTCTGTCTGTCTATCTGTCTTTCTGTCTATCTGTCTGTATGTATGTCTGTCTATCTGTCTGTATGTATGTCTGTCTATCTCTATCTCTCTCTCTCTCTCTCTTGCGCCACACTCGTCATTATGAAACATAGAGTTAATTAGCTGGCCAGGCAGGTAAGTTCACCTTTAATAAACTAACCACCAGGTAAGTCTCCAGTTCCCATTACTATTATGCTGTTATTTACTACACTAGTAATATTTTAACGTGTGTGTTTTCTGTGTGTGTGTGTTTCTGTGTGTGTGTGTGTGTGTGTGTGTGTGGTGTGTGTGGTGTGTGTGTGTGTGTGTGTGTGTGTGTGTGTGTGTGTATGTGTGGTGTGTGTGTGTGTGTGGTGTGTGTGTGTGTGTGTGTGTGTGTGTGTGTGTGTGTGTGTGTGTGTGTGTTATAATATTTTCTTCCTCCCTAACTTTTTTTTACACAGGAAAGCGTCTGTAATTAATTAGAGAAAGTAATTATAAAGAGGACATAATTATACAGTATTATACTTTGGGTTGATTGGCGTTACCCACGAT
>JAWZYT010007044.1:22500-23902 GCA_034508575.1 Petrolisthes manimaculis | reverse complement strand
ACACATCACTTTTCGCCACTAGACGTTATTATTTCTACTTCTGGTAAATATATATTGTTGTTATATTTGATGTACGAAAAAAATTATGAGAGTAAAATCATCACTGTTAGACACTAGACGTTATTATTTCTTCTTCTGGTAAATATTTATTGTTGTTACATTAAGTTTTCAAGTACAAAAAAATTATGACTTAGTAAAATTTATTATTATTATTATATTTATTATTTCTTCTTCAGGTAAACATTTATTGCTGCTAAATTTGATGTACGAAAAAAAAAATAAGACTGAGTTAAATGTGACTTCAGTTTTAATTTATCCAGTTACAGTTCAACAACACCAACAACAACAACAACAACACCAACACCAACAACAACAACAACACCAACAACAAACACAACACCAACAATACCAACACCAACAACAACACCAACAACAAAACCAACAAGCCTTCATAACCAACAACAACAATAACAAACACCAATTTCACAACACAACAGCAGCAGCAGTGAATGTTTCCTCCTCTCGATTTTCAAACAACACAACTTTTCTTTTCACCCCGTTGTTGTTCTTGTGTGTGTATTGTTCTGCGTTATTTTTTTTATACGGATGATCAAACTCTCTCTCTCTCTCTCTCTCTCTCTCTCTCTCTCTCTCTCTCTCTCTCTCTCTCTCTCTCTCTCACACACACACACACACACACGCACACACACACACATACACACACCGATATATCTACACTCAACTTTCTCCCACATTTTTCTTCTCTGGTTTTCTGCCTCTCCGTTTCATTCCCTCTCCTTTTCCCTCCCATGCATCCGTTCCCTGTCATCCTTCTCTCCTCCCCTTCTGTTTCTCTTTGACTTTCCCCTTTCTTCTCTTTCACACCATTTCTACCCTTAACTGTGTGTGTGTGTGTGAGTGTTTTTAGCTCCGGCTAAGCCAAGAGCTCTAGGTTTTATCCGAATTATTGTTCTTGTTGTTGTTCTTCTTGGGGCGACCACTTCTTAAAAGGGGTTCAACTCACTCACTCACTGACTCACTCACTCACTCTCTTCCTCCCATCCATTTTCTTTTACCGACATTGAATCATTTATTATTATTATTATCATTTTTATTCTTCTTGGGGTGACCACTTTTAAAAGGGGTTCAACCAATATTTAAGAGGTTCAACCGAGAGGGGGTTCAACCGAGGGGTTCACCCTCAATAAAAAGGGTTCATTTTCAAAATTTCAATATAACCATATGAATACGAAAATCCAGATAAAACATAATTAATATTTTTGAGACCTTTACATATGGATATTTTATTATTTCACTTGAATCATTAAGAGCCGGAGCTTTGGAAGGGTTTTCCTTCATGTTCTTGTTTCACCTGGTCATGATCACGTGCTGAACACATGTT
>JAWZYT010007044.1:0-17500 GCA_034508575.1 Petrolisthes manimaculis | reverse complement strand
AACTATGAATATAATTAGTAACCAAGCCTCGGAGGCCCCTGGGGATGGGTCAATAAACTCCCCTCAGTCTGGACCATTTGTTGACGACCCCCCGAGATGCCCTGGACCAATGTCTGACACACTCTTTATCAACTTTTGCAACATTCGCGGTCTTTCCTCTAACTTCTCCTCTGTTGAACACCACCTCTTCTCCGCTAAACCTCATCTTCTCTTCCTCACCGAGACCCAGATCTCAGCATTAACTAACAGCAACCCCTACTCTGTCTCCTCTTACTTTCTCTATCCTCAGTTTCGTGCCAAAGGCGGATGTTGTGTATACGTACGCAACGACCTCACTTGTTCTCGTGTTCCCGAACTTGACTCTTCTGATTTTTCAACTATCTGGCTTCGGCTAACCTGCTACTCTCAAACTAAATACATCTGTGCTGTATATCTATCTCCTAACTCTACTGACTATACAAAATTCTTCGACTATCTTACTTCTAAAGTGGAACACATTCTATCCCATTCTCCTTTCTCAGAAATCTCCATTTTAGGAGATTTCAACGTTCACCACCGCCTTTGGCTTTCATCTCCCTTCACTGATCCACCTGGTGAACAAGCCTTTACTTTTTCTATCCTCAACGACCTAGAGCAGTTAATTCAGTACCCTACCCGTATTCCAGACCGCCTTGGAGATCAGCCCAATATCCTTGACTTATTCCTAACCTCTCATCCTTCTGCTTATTCTGTTGAACTTTTCTCTCCTTTGGGCTCCTCCGATCACAATCTTATTTCAGTATCCTGTCCTATCGCTCCTGTAAGACCTTTGGACCCTCCCAGCAAGCGTCGTCTGTGGCACTACAGCGCTGCTGGCTGGGATGATCTGAGGCAGTACTTTGAAGATTTCCCATGGAGTGATTTTTGCTTTCGTGGCCGGGGTCCCTCAGAGAGTGCTGCACGCATCTCGGAGGTGATCATCTCGGGCATGGAGGCATACATTCCATATTCTTTCCCTCTTACTAATTCACGAAAATCTTGGTTTAATCACGCTTGTTCTACTGCTGTCCACAACAAGGAGGTAGCTTTCAGACGGCACCGACGCCTTCAAACTGACGAATCTCGTGCTCTGTATATCTCTGCCCGGAATCGCGCCAAATCTGTTCTCCGACTAACCAAAAAATCCTTCATCCGTGCCAAGTGCAATGACCTGTCCAACTCCTCCACCTCTCGTTCTTTCTGGCATCTAGCCAAAAATCTCTCCAGTAACTTTACTTCTTCCTCTTTCCCTCCCCTCATCCTTCCTGATGGAAATGTTGCCATCTCTTCACCTGATAAAGCTGAACTCTTCTCTCAAACCTTTGCCTCTAACTCTACACTGGACGATTCCGGCTCTGTTCCTCCAACTCCACCCCCCTCTGACTTACTTATGCCTGCCATTAGAATATCTTCAAAGGAAGTATTTTCTGCCCTCTCTGGCCTTAACACTCGGAAGGCGTACGGACCTGATGGGATTCCTCCTGTTGTTCTCAAGAACTGTGCTTCCGTGCTGACACCCTGCCTAGGCAAACTGTTCCGTCTATGTCTATCATTTAACACTTTTCCTTCTTGCTGGAAGTTTGCTCTGATCCAACCTGTTCCGAAAAAAGGAGACCGTTCCCAACCCTCCAACTATCGCCCTATTGCTCTGACCTCATGTCTATCTAAAGTCTTCGAATCTATTCTTAACCTCAAAATTCATAAGCACCTTATTTGTCATGACCTTCTTTCAGATCGCCAGTATGGTTTCCGTCAGGGACGATCTACTGGCGATCTTCTATCCCTCCTCTCTGATTCATGGTCATCCTCCTTTCGGAACTTTGGTGAAACTTTTACTGTTGCCCTCGACATATCCAAAGCTTTTGATAGAGTCTGGCACAAAGCTTTAATCTCCAAACTGCCCTCATTCGGTTTCTATCCCTCTCTCTGCACCTTTATCTCTGATTTCCTTTCTGACCGTTCTATAGCTGCTGTTGTAGACGGTCACTGTTCTTCTTCCAAGACTATCAATAGTGGTGTTCCTCAGGGTTCTGTTCTATCACCCACCCTCTTTCTTTTGTTCATTAATGACCTTCTTAACTGTACCTCTTCCCCTATCCACTCCTATGCTGATGATTCCACCCTACACTACTCCACTCATTTTGACAACCGTCCATCCCAGCAGCTCCTCTCCACATCACGTGATGATGCAGTAGCACACCTGACTTCTGATCTTTCCCTCATCTCTAACTGGGGCAGAGAGAACCTTGTTGTTTTCAATGCCTCAAAAACACAGTTCCTTCATCTTTCAACTCGTACTAATCTTCCTGATGTCTATCCCCTCTCCTTTAACGATACACAACTTGACCTTTCCTCTTCTCTTAATATTCTTGGAGTCTCTTTCTCTCATAATCTCTCCTGGAGAGATCACATTACCTCTCTGACTAAAATCGCCTCAAAGAAGTTAGGTGTGCTGCGCAGATTCCGTGAATACTTCACCCCCACGCAGTTACTGTCTCTGTACAGGGGTCTCATCCGCCCCTGTATGGAGTATGGCTCTCATGTGTGGGGGGGATCAACCTTCACAACACTACTGGACAAGGTGGAATCAAAGGCCTTTCGTCTCATCAACTCTCCTCCTCTTACTGATTCACTACAACCTCTCTCTCTTCGCCGCAGTGTTGCATCACTTTCTCTCTTCTATCGCTATTACACTGGACATTGCTCTTCTGAACTCTCTCAATGTATGCTTCCTCCCCTCAGGAGAACATGCAACACTCGTCAAGCCTCTCGTTCTCACCCCTTTTCTGTCCAACTCCCTCATGCAAGAGTTAACCGGTACTCTCAGTCTTTCATATACACAACTGGTCAACTCTGGAACACTCTACCTTCATCCATCTTTCCACCTTTCTACGACTTATGTACCTTCAAACGCAATGTGAAAGGGCATCTCGAACGAAATTGGACATGATTTTGGACCACTCTCTCACTGTACTATGTAGATGAGGACGGTAAGCGGGCCCGTGGCCTTTGTCCTCATCTTTGTTAATATAAAAAAAAAAAAAAAAAAAAAAAACTGTACAAAAAAAAAAAAACTGTACAAAAAAACACAGCTTAAAGGACCCTGTGTTGGAGTCGGAAAATTGGAGGTAAACGAGTCTTTCAAATATTGCCACGAAACACACACCTATATGGAAGGAGCTTGTTTCGTGGCATAGTCAGGAGGAATCAAAGCCTCTAATTTTCATACACGATCACAGGGTCCTTAAGGAGGATGTTCGGTGTTGGTAAATTTGGAGCAACTGAATCCTCCACACTATTTCAAACAACAGAACGCCATTATTTTTGCCTCTATTGTCCTGTTTCCTAGCATACTTTGGAGGAATCAAGGCACTCCAATGTAACAAATGCGAATTACGGTACCACCTTAACTCGCTATGCAAAAGGTAAGCTACACTCGCTATGCACCAGGTAACCTGTTTTATGTCACTGTTTGGAGGGGTCGGTAAAATCCAAGTCATGCAGCCAACAGGATCTTATCTCCTTCAGATGACAACACGAGAGACAGACCGAGACGACACCATATGACCTCACCAAACAGAACTGAGGCCCGTAGTTTAAAAAAATTTGAGGGCCCTTACTGGAGCTCTATGAACCCTCCAAATAATCCAGGCCACAAAACGCTTCAGTGTTTCGAATAGGGAATCTGTTGCCTGAAGTAGTTTGGAGAATTCATAAAGCTCCAGTAAGGGCCCTCAATTTTTTTTAAAACTACGGATCTGAGGTCGTGGCCTGGACCCTCTGACAGCTGGAGTTGGATATGCTGGCAGACAGTCAACCAGATGATAAATATGTAAGCATGCGACAAGAGAGCAATGCAGACAGGCGAATAGATAAACACGTACAGTACACTCGTGATACATCATTTCTGACCAGAGACGAATGGCAGGCACCACCCACACACACACACACACACACACACATACCCTGCATTCGAACTCAGCCTCTATAGGTGTACTGGGTGGGGGGAAATGAGCAACACCAGGCGATTCGAAGCTTTCTGCTCCTCACACTCTGGTCAGAAATTATATATCACGAGTGTACGTATGCAGCTGACAAGACGACCAAGAAGAAAAGAGAGCAGATGAACATGAAGACAAATCTGACAACTAGACAACACAGATACGAGCAGATGGCAAACAAGTACACAGCAGGCAGACAAGAACACAGCAGGCAGACAAGAACACAGCAGGCAGACAGGATAACAATGCAGACAGGGGAGCAGATGGCCATGTAGACAGGAGACCATAGATAACGCAGCAGACAAATGGGCAGAGAGAGAGGCAAGCGTGGTGACAACCGCGTATATAGGAAAGCAGAGTACCAAGTGGACAAATGAACTACGGTAACAGGCAAAGGAAACATACAAGGAGACGGACCATTCATTCACACTATACAAAACAAGTATCTAATTGGACAGACAAGCAAAACAGAGCACACACACACCAGCAGGACGCCAGTTGTTGTCGACAGTGAAGACAGTCAGTCAGTTGCATCACACTCCGAAATACACTCACCCAACAATGCATCAGTCAACATTACACAACACTTTTTTTTCTTCGTTATTATATATATATTTTTTTTGTACCATTCACTATCTATCACATCTGAGAAAGCGTGGGATTAGACAAACAGGAAAAAAAATCAACATTATGATAACGTTTGAGCTACAGTAAATAAACAACTATGATTGGCTTTGTAACTACATAGTATATGCGGCCTAAGGCACATTTGCTTACATGATTAATTAATCCAGCCTCTCTGTCTTTTTACGTCAGGTTTTAAATATAAACAATGGCCATTTCGTTGCGTCGACTCCTAAGTTACAGTACAGGTATTAAACGTGAATGTGACGCTGCAGGCTCTTGTTATTATTATCTTGTTATCATTATTATCATCATTATTATTATTATATTACTCTCTTAATAAGTGGTATCGATCTGATCATATATGAGTATCTGGTCCGCGTACTATAATATACTACGCGGACCAGGTATTATATTATAGTCTGATGAAATATGACCCTCTGAGGTATATAATATTATATATGAGTTTGACAATCCTGCTACAGAGGGAGGGTTGAAATCGAAGGTAAAGAATGATAAAGATGGTGGTGGTGATGGTGGCATTGAAGGAGGCATGCAGTGATGGACAACAAACCTGAAACCGTCACACTGAATGTGTTTTTTTTTGTTGTTGGCCGATGAGGGGTGGCGAAATTCAGGTGGAAGTGATTAGGGTGAACGTTACAGCTA
This sequence comes from Petrolisthes manimaculis, assembly GCA_034508575.1. NCBI lineage: Eukaryota > Metazoa > Arthropoda > Malacostraca > Decapoda > Porcellanidae > Petrolisthes > Petrolisthes manimaculis. The sequence continues at coordinate 12,188 of JAWZYT010007044.1, read as the reverse complement.
ACCGGTATGAAGAAAATAGTCGTCGAAGAGAATTGCATGGAAATGTATTATTATATGGTGGAAATATTTGTGGCGAAGAGAGGCGACGATTATTACGGTGGAGAGAGAGAGAGAGAGAGAGAGAGAGAGAGAGAGAGAGAGAGAGAGAGAGAGAGAGAGAGAGAGAGAGAGAGAGAGAGAACAAGCCAAGTCCTCACCGTCATCATCTCCACTATACCATCTTCTTCTTCCCCCACTTCACTCTCATTCACTTTAAACTATCCAATCTCTCTCTCTCTCTCTCTCTCTCTCTCTCTCTCTCTCTCTCTCTCTCTCTCTCTCTGTGTGTGTGTGTGTGTGGTGATGATGGAGGTCGAGTAACGGTGGTGAAGATTGTATGTAGTGAAGCTGGAGGTTGAGGATAGACTACGAACGGTGAGGTGGATGCTGTGTGGATGGCAGAGGCGAACTGGTGGTGGTGGAGGAGATGGAGAATGAGATACAGTAGATGTGGTGATGGTGGTGATGGTGGTGGTGATGGTGGTGATGGTGTTAGTGGTGATGTAACTAGTGGTGGAGGAGGTGGAGAAAGAGTGACACAAGTGGAAGGAAGAGTGGATGATTATATGATGAAGGTATAAAAGCAGAAATGTATATTAAAGAGGAAAAATATGGAGACTTATAAAGGTAGCCGATTCTTGCATCAGCGTATCTCATTTTGTACATTTATTTTCGTTCTTTTACGGTGTTTGGTAGAGTACATTGTTGTGGTAATAGTGATGGTAGTGGTAGTGGTGGTAGTGGTGGTGGTAGTGGTGGTCGTGGTGTCAGTGGAAGTAGTGGTGGTGATAGTGACGATAGTAGTTGTGGTAGTGACGATAGTAGTAGTGGTAGTGATGTCAGTACTAGTGGTGGTATTGATGTCAGTGGTGGTAGTTTTGGTAGTGACGATTGTAGTTTTAGTGATGTCAGTAGTAGTAGCAGTAGTAGCAGTGGTAGTGGAGGAGGCAGGAGTAACAACAATAATAAAGGTGTGAGTGGAATAGTGGTGGTAGAGACGATAGTAGTGGTGGTAGTAGTGGTAGTGGTAGTAGTAGCAGTGGTAGTAGTAGTAGTGGTGGTGGTAGTGGACGAGGCAGGAGTAACAACAATAATAAAGGTGTGAGTGGAAGTGGTGAGGGTTTTCCATGCTCCAGTTGTGGTCGTATGGTGATGACCAAGTGAGTCCCGTGGTCGCCACCTCAACCACACACACACACACTGCCATGGACGGAACTGGTGTGGGGTAGTGGTAGTGGTGGTAGTGGTGGAGGTAGTGGTGGAGGTGGTAGTGGTGGTGGTGGTCGAGTTGTGATGGTGGTAGTGGTGGTTGCAGCGTTGGTAGTGGTAGTGGTGATGGTAGTAGTAGTAATAGTAGTAGGGGTAGTAGTGGTAGAAGTATAAATGTAGTGGTCGTATTTTTTGTCAGAGTTAGTGTAAGTGTCAGAGTTTTTTTTTTTATTTATATTATTTTGTGGTGGTGTTGGTGGCAGAGGAGTGGAAGAGGCAAAGTGGAGAGGTAGATTGTGGATGAATAAAAGGCAAGGAGGAGCAGAGGAAGAACGACGAGGAGTAATAAGATAAAAAGACGACTACCACTACTACCACTACTACCACTACCATGAAACCATCAGCACTACTATTACCACAACCATCATTACTACTACTACTACTACTACGACTACTACCACTACCACCAGTGTGAAATAAATAATATGGAGAAAGAGAAAGGAAGGAAATATTATACAAACAGATAAGAAAACCGAGAGACCCATGAAAGGAAAAAAGATAAAAGTAAACACAGACAAGTAACATGACGAGAAAAAAAGAGAAAACAAAAAAACTGAAAACTGCAGAGATAAAAAAAATCCTTACGAAAGAATATACGAACAACAGGACCAACAACAACAACAACGACACACACACACACACACACACACACACACACACACACACACTCACACACACACACACACACACACACATTCACACACACACACGACATAGCTGGTATGAAATATCGGGAAGTATAGGGAGGAAATAGAGGTTGATGGTGGTGGTGGTGGTGGTGAATGGTGAGTGAGGGTTATTGAACAGGGAGTGATGGCCTGACTGGTGCGTTAACGACCTTGTTACCATAGCGGCCTTTCCGGTAGCTATGTATGTACACTCGTGATACATACTTTCTGACCAGAGTGTGAGGAGCAGAGAGCTTCGAATCACCTGGTATAGCTCATTTCCCCACCCAGTACACCTATAGAGGCTGAGTTCGAATGCAGTGTATATGTGTGTAATAATAATAAATAATAATAATAATATACGGTTTATTTGTAAATGGCAGCTGATAGGCTGAAAATATACATAATACATTTAAAAATAAAAATAAAATGAGGATGAATGAATGAATACATGAATAAATATTAGGGATGAATAATAAATTGAACATAGAAAAAAACACAATATACAATAGGACTGTACATGTGTACATGTCCTGGGAGGGTAGTAGTGTCAGGTCAGGATTAGGATTAATGGGGGGGGATTAATATTGAGGTGCTGTGTAGGCCTGTGTGTGTGTGTGTGTGTGTGTGTGTGTGTTATTCTTAGGAGTTATTTATTGTGTTGACTATGTGTGTGTGTGTGTGTGTGTTTGATATAGTTTTAACTAGAGAATTAACTATTAAGGTGTTTGACGATAGTGGGGATTGCGCTGTTCTTGTAGCGATCAGTACGGCATCTGATGGGTTTAATTTTGTTGTGGTGACGTGAAGCTCGGCGTGGTGGAGGCAGGGATGGTGGAAGAAGGGATCTGTGCCGCGGATGTTTGATGAGATTATCACCAAATTTGTGTAGGTCTTGGAGGTGACGTTGAGAAACTGAGGCGAGGTTGAGGGTAGTAAGGGCATGAACATATGAGATGTAGTTGTCTCCCATAATAACTCTACATGCTCGTTTCTGGACTTTTTCAATTTGTCTTTTTTGGGTGGTGTTGAGTGAGGAGGCCCAAGCAGGTGAACAATAACATAACTTAGGAAGAATGAAGGTGGTATAAAACATCCCTAAGTTGTTGTTGCCAGGCCCCCAGTGCCTTCATTGTTTTGAGCATGTAGAGTTTGTATGTAGATGCCTTGATGATGTTGGTGACGTGTAGTTTCCAGTCCAGCTTGGCGTCGATGGTGACACCTAACAACTTGGTAGACTGAACCACCTCAAGAGAGTTGGGGCCAATAGTGAGTGCAGGTGGTGGTACTGGTGTGGTGGAAGTGTTGATGTGCATTACTACCGTCTTGTTGGTATTAATGGTAAGGTAGTTGTTGTTGGCCCAAGTCTGCACATTGTCCAGTGTCTGTTGGTAGATACTGTAGTCTGGGGTGGAGTTGTTAATGGTGGTCCCTACAGTACAGTCATCTACGTACTTCCAGCGGTAGGGGGTATCAGTCAGGACATCATTAATAAGGATTAAAAATACGAGGGGCCCGAGCTTTGTTCCCTGTGGGACGCCACAACTGAGGTGTTGGAATGTGGATGTTTGTCCCATGTATCTGGTGGCTTGTTGGCGTCCATGAAGGAAATCAGCAAGCCACGATACAAGGTAACCAGGTAAACCAAGGTACAACGCCTTCCTTACCACAGTAGTGTGATCCACAAGGTCAAACGCTTTCCTAAAGTCAATGAAGGTGAGGGCAAGAGAGGTTTTGCGGAGGTCTAGGTTGCGGTGGACGAAGTCAAGGAGGCTAACTAGACAGTGGGTGGTGGAGGAGGATTTCATGTTGCCAAATTGTTGGTTGTCTACTTGATTAAAAATGGAAGAATATGCCCAGTCAAAGATGAAGTCTTCACAAATAAGGCTTGGGATGGGTGTGATAGCAATGGGTCTGAGATCGTTAAGGGAGGGGGGATTAGGCACTTTAGGGATTGCTGTGTGTGTGTGTGTGTGTGTGTGTGTGTGTGTGTGTGTGTGTGTGTGTGTGTGTGTGGTGCCTGCCGTTCGTCTCTGGTCAGAAATTACGTATCACGAGTGTATACATTTTTATTGAACGGTAACTCTTATTTTGGGTAACATGTTTTGATCTTATCATGGTTTACATTCATTAAAAGCCTTTATGAATATATGTCTATATTTGGTTAGAAAGTGAGGGCATGGAAAAATTCTAAATCCGTATAAATTGTGACCATCCATTCACAAGTGTGTTAATAATACAAACAATCGTAGGTATTTGTTAGTCGAAAGTGTGTGTCATCCATGTATATGAGAAGGTTTGTTAATATTTTCCAAGTTCGTGTTTGGTGAAGGTATAAAGTGTTAAAAGTTCCTAAGACACGAGTGAAGTGACATCATCTTACTTACGTGTTTCTGTAGACTGACAATTATTGACCATTGTTAGACGGTATATCTTAGTTCTTGTGCCAGGGAAAGATAAGAAAGTTCGGCATTTTAATTTTCAAGGTCTCTTAATAACTACATGGTGGTCAGATATCCAGTGCATTTTATGATGAAAATGAATGGAATTTATAATATAAATATTTTAACAAAATAAGTGAACTTTCTATTCCAGACAAAAAAAGCAATGCATACCAGTTTCTTGCTTAGGCAACTGTACATGAACTCGTTCTTATGTCATTGTTATGTGTTTTGTGGTTGGTTGTTAAACTGCATTGTTGTTCATGACGGCAATTTCAATGTGTAACTCTTTTCGCTTAGAGAACTGAACAAACACTTTTCCATTCATTGGCCGATAATACTAACACCATAAGTCATAGCCGGCATAATTAAACGAGGAAGGGTAATAATATTGAGTATACACATATAGCAGTAAACATATATATATATAGAGAGAGAATATTACACCTACATTGGATGATAAAGGATGGCATTAGAACTCTGCAGAATCGGCGCATTGGGTTACAAAAACAATTTCCCTTCTAGATCAACAAAGTAGGAAAGAGTGAGTAAAGCCTATGAGACACACAATGAGTTCGAACCCCTTGAAACCCCTTGAGACCCCTTACCTTCTGCCCTATATATGGCTATCCAATAATACAGTCAGTCACATTTTTTCCCTTACATTCACATACACACTTTACAGTCACATTTTTTCCCTTACATTCACATACACATTTTTCCCTTACATTCACATACACAATTTACAGTCACATTTTTTCCCTTACATTCACATACACACTAAATTTACAGACACATTCGCTCACCCCTCGGGCTCTAGTGCAATACTTCGTTTCCGGAAATCACCATATGATGCAATTTTCAATCATTCCACTTTGCACAACACAGAGATTTCAAGATTTTCGCGTAGTTGGCCAGTGTGTGTGTGTGTGTGTGTAGTGCGTAAGGACTGGCTTGCATCACACCCCGTCTGAGATACAATACGAGACAACACGTAGGTAGCCAGGGGTGGTACTTATAAAGAATTTAAGATTTTATCATAAACTTGGTCATAGTTAAGATGAAGACATAACTTTTATGTCCTAAGCACTAAGTCTTCGTCCTAATGCGCGACTTAGCTGGGTGAGAATCATAGACGATTGAAACAGTTATCTGCTAAATTCATAGACGATTGAAACAGTTATCTGCTAAATGTAGTAAGATTTTTTTTGTAATATTGTTATAATTAAAGGAAATAAAGAAAGAAAAATAGTGAAAATAAATTTTAAAATAATGAAGCGCATATTAAAATACTTTTTTTTATATGCAATGCATAGAATGGACAAGACATACAGACTTCTACATTCTACCGCCCGAGGCCTAATCGTTTTCGGACCAAAGATGCCTTATTTATTTCATCTTAATAAGCTTTATTATTATAGCAATATTTATGTGATGTTCTATAACATACATTGAATCATATTTTCAATGCAGAGGGATAATACGAGGCCTGTATCATAAGAAAATCCGTGAAATATAGGGAAATTCTAAGACTAATAGCCTAGTACTGTTTTCGGACCAAAGAGGCCTTATTTATTTCATCTTAATGAATTTTGTCATGATTGCAATATTTATGTGATGTTCTATAACGTACATTGAATCATATTTTCAATGCAGAAGGATAATACCAGGCCTGTATCAGAAGAAAATCCGTGAAATATAGGAAAATGCTAAGACTTGCAGGTAACATGTCGGGAGTTTACGAAACCTCCAAACGATATTAATCATATTTCGTCGAATATTATTTATTGGGGCCTGGTATTATCATTCTGCATTGAAAATATGATTCAATGTACGTTATAGAACATCACATAAATATTGCAATCATGACAAAATTCATTAAGATGAAATAAATAAGGTCTCTTTGGTCCGAAAACAATACTAGGCTCATCAGTCCCTTTCCCTACATTTCATGGCCTGGTATTATCCCTCTAATATTCTTGGCCTATTTCTATATATAATTTGATTACCTCTGTACTCGGTCACTCGGTGTACTACTTTGTTTATGCCTTGGTGGGGAGTGGCAGAGACTAATTTCATGATTTATATGGAATCCACACACTATCGGTTGCTTATGTCAAAATCTTAAGCCCGTAGGATATACCCAGACCCAATCCTAGCTATGACGAGATTTGTGACGAGACATAAGGACTTATGTCTAATTCTTAGGGATTTATGACAAATATCCGCCATTTTGAGGCTTAGGTCTTCGTCATAGCGCTATGACGAAGACTTAGTGCTTTATAAGTACCACCCCAGGAGTTACGAGAAGCACCCACCCGTCTCTGTCACTATAAGTAAGAGGGAAAATATATAACGAAGTGGTTTGAAGAGCGAGGCGTGGTGAAATAAAGGATGTGGTCAGTCAGTCAGTCAGTCAGTCAGGCAAGGTGTTGAGTGTGTTGTTGTTGAGTTCACAGTAAAAGTGGACACATACACACACACACACACACACACAAACACACACACACACGCGCTTCCTAATATGCTTTTGTACTTGTGCTTTTGTGTGGCAGTATAGAGGCATAAAATCGCGTGCTTGAGTGTCAGTGTGTGTGTGTGTGTGTGTGTGTGTGTGTGTGTGTGTCCAAAGTAACGTACTGTATAGTTGTATAGGGTAAACTTACTGAAAACCCGGTTAATTAAACATTGGCCCTATACATATAATACATATGACCATCTCGGTGTGAATCAAATCATTCAAGAAATCATGACGTAACAACAACAACAACAACAACAACAACAACAACAACAACAATAACAACAACACACTGAAATACGACAACCAGCTGGCAGAGTTGCAGGCCCCACGATGACGTTTTTATTACTGTACACTCGCAATCCATATTTGTATCCAGGTCTTGTTGAAGTTTCGAATCATTTGACACACTAGTGAACCAATTACAACGTTTATCCTGTTTCATAATTATTTGCTTGAGCTCGCTTAATTAAGGGGGTGCGGGAGTAAGGGGACAGGCTTGGGGTGGGTGGGGACTGGGGGGGTGCGGGAATAGGGGGACAGGCTGGGGTGGGTAAAAAGCCTGTCCCCTATTCCCGCACCCCCTTAATTAACACTCGATCAGGCTATTCGAAGCAAGCCTGGATACCTATTTTGGATTGCGAGATTACAGTCAGATTTTAAAAACTATCCAAAATGATCTGTTAAAATTTTACTCCTCCGACACATGACTCGACAAAGTTTAATACGACTGACAAACAAGAATGAAAATGGCAGGGTTTTATAATTATGTAGAGATGTATCTATGTTATTAATACTTTAATTTTGGTTTGTGACGTTCCATGCATCGGTCCACAGTCAGTCACTTTCAGTTTCACAGTTAATACCATTCCTTGTTCTTCCGTTTGCACTCATTGTTTCTCCTTCCTATGTCCTTCTTTTGGTTGTATAAATTATGACCTTTGATTAATGTTGCTCTGTGCGGGAGTATATAGGGGACAGGCATGGGGGGGACTGGGGGGGGGGGGGTGCGGGAATAGGGGGACAGGTTTGGGGGGGGTAGAAAGTCTGTCCCCTATTCCCGAACCCCCTTAATCATCTCTCCAAGCCTGTTCCCTTACTACCGCACCCCGCAAAAAAAAACCGTAACCCCCTAAACCCCCACCAAGCCTGTCCCCCCATTCCTGCACCCCCTTATGGTTAATATTTCTGTAATAAAAGAGATAACTCGAGTATTTCTTAAAAGTTGTGTTCTATCTAATATTGTTGTTGTTGTTGTTGTTATTAGGGGGGGGAGGAGGAAGAGAAAAAGGAAGAGGAAGAGGAAGAGGAGGAGGAGGAGGAGGAGGAGGAGGAGGAGGAGGAGGAGGAGGAGGAGGAGGAGGAGGAGGAGGAGGAGGAGAAAGTGTAGGAGGAAGAGAAAAAGAAAGAGAGGAAGAGAAAGAGAAAGAGAAAGAGCAAGAAAAAGAAAAAGAGAAAGAGAAAGAGGAGAAGGATGAGGAAGAGAGGGTGGATGTAAGGCGGAAGCAGCCCCAGTTACGCCAGCAGAAGGGTGAAGACTCTGAGGAAACAACAACACACCCCGGGGCTACCCTCTTCCAACTTGCCTCACCACCACCACCACCAGTCATCATCACGGAAGCTGGACAACACACAAATAACACACATATACACACATACTGTACACACACACATACACACACAAATAACATGATGGCCACCTCTATACACACACACACACATGCACACATATATACACACACACAAATAACATGATGGCCACCTTTATATACACACACACACACACATGCACACAAATATACACATACACACCACACACACACACATGCACACAAATATACACATACACACCACACACACACACAAATAACATGATGACCACCTCTATACATACACACACACACATACATGCACACATATATACACATACACACCACACACACACACAAATAACATGATGACCACCTCTATACACACACATACACACACATGCACATATACAAACACACCTCGTAGCCCAGTTTCCATCTGAATATGTATAACTGTAATTCCAACAACAACAACAACAATACAACATTCACAGGATACATTCTATTTGTTTCTTTTTATTTCCCACGCACTTATGAAGATGACAGGATTTCTGAATATTATTTAAGGGGGTGCGGGAGTATAGGGGATAGGTTTGTGGGTTTTTTTGGGGGGTGCGAGAATAGGGGTCAGGCTTGATGGGGGGGTGCGGGAATAGGGGGAAATGCAGGCTTGGGGTGGGTAGAAAGCCTGTCCCTCTATTCCTGCAACCCCCCAAAACCCCCACTCCCCAAGCCTGTCCCCATAGTCCCGCAACCCCCCCGAACCCCAACCCAAGCCTGTCCCCTTATTCCCGCACCCCACGTTAAAAGTTTCACGAGTTATATCAAATCATCGAACAAGACAGACAACGACACGACTACAATAGGTGAGGTGCATCCATCGTTCTCTCAGGGTCTTTTTTTAGGGGACCAGTGAAGGGAATGAATCGATGCAGCGGTGCCTTACTATGTTTATCTCTGGCGGTGCTTTGTAGGGTGATCGTGGCATGCGTGACAACATACAGGTGGATATTTTTTAATAGTCGGAATTCGCACAAGCAAGTACAGTAACCCGAAAGTAGTTGTTGTAATTGTTGTTGTTGTAGTTGTAATTGTAATAGTAGCAGTAGGTACTACATTAAATGGGAAAGACTGTACACACACACACACACACACACACACACGTTCACACTCACACTTATACTCCCACACGTTCACACTCACACTTATAAACACACACACACACGTTCAAACTCCCATTTATACACACACACGTTCACACTCACATTTATACACACACACGTTCACACCTCGCTTTTACGGACGTCTGGCTCCACTGGCTCGGGGAAAGTAAGTGTGAAGGATGGCTATATTTATGTACAGGGAGCCGGGATGATATTAATGGATATCTCTCATTCCCTTCACGCCCCATAGTCTTGACACGTTAAGGATACAATAATAATAATAAATATACAGTATGTGAAGCTGTTATCCACACTCTTATATTATGATGCAACAAGGTGAAATAGGATGAAGGTTTTTTGGTTAGTTAAGGCCAAACTTGTGGTACTTTATAATTATCACTGTTTCATTCTTGTCAATTTTTAACTAGGCATATTTTATTGTACTGTTATCATATACCGGTACTACAAAATACAGTTTATGTTATAACTTTTAACCATCAGATTTTAATACAATAATATACTTTATCATTTCATAACATTTACTACAAACAATAACACCATCATACCACATCACATACAACAAACAAGCACACTTCATCACATCACAACACAACCAACAATAACACACTTCACCACACCACAACACATACACACTGCACCACAATATATTACAGCATATTTCCACACCCATCATCCCCACACCATCACACCATCACACCAGCCAACCAGCCTACCTCCCCTCACAGCCCTAACCCATACCACCACCACCACTACATCATGTCACTTTCCCACACTACACCAACACTCTCCCACACCACACTACCACTCTCCCACACGCCACATCACCACTCTCACACACCACCACACTACCACTACTCTCCCACACCACCACTCTCCCACACACACCACACCACCACTCTCCCACACCACACCACACCACCACTCTCCCACACCACACCACACCACCACTCTCACACACCACACCACCACTCTCCCACACCAACGAGCCGGGTTGACAAATGACAGTCATCAGAGCAGGCAGGTGACCAGAGCCATAAGAATCATGAACAGTCTCGGTTTTTTCTCTCTTTTTATATAAGGTATATATACAGTATTTATGTGTGTGTGTGTGTGTGTGTGTGTGTGTGTGTGTGTGTGTGTGTGTGTGTGTGTGTGTGTGTGTGTGTGTGTGCGTGTTTTATGTATGGTTATAATTTTGTGTTAGAGAAAGCAAGCGTAAATAAGAGTACAATAATGAAACTCAAACGTGATGAAATAAGGAAAGAGCAACAGTGAATAAACGGGACGTAATGGAAGGAAGGAAGTAAACAACAACACACTACAACACACTACAACACACCACACTACAATACACCACACTACACACACTACAACACACATTACACACACTACAACACACACCACAACACACTACAACACACATTACACATACTGCAACACACACACTACAACACACATTACATCACACTACAACACACACTACACCTGGTAATATTGTACACATCGCAACATAGAGTAACTCCCTGTGTAGGACATGTTAATCCAGTTACAGTTTCAAGCGTGGAGAAAATTACACTACACCATAAAGCACAGAGGTTGCCTAAATCTTATTACAACACATTTCAAAAACGACGAAGAAAATTGGGCGGCAATTGGACTACAAAGGAATACAAAGGCGAGGTGAAGGGGGGAGGATAAGTACAGTGGGGTTTTTTTTACAGTGTGTGTGTGTGTGTGTGTGTGTGTGTGTGTGTGTGTGTGTGTGTGTGTGTGTGTGTGTGTGTGTGTGTGTGTGTGTGTGTGTGTGTGTGTGTGTGTGTGTGTGTGTGTGTGTGAGGGAAGGGGCAAGGGTGCATGAGGTGGATATGAACTGTGGGATGAGTATAGAAAGAAAAACAGTAAAAGACTTGTTGGACAGGGAGACAGAAAAAAATCACTGTATATAAATAAGAGAAAACAATATAACTATAGAAGAACTGTTGGGTGAGAGGGAAGGGGGTCATGAGAGGACCTATGGGTATGGGGTGATGGAAAGTATAGTATAATATAACCTGTGGGGTTGGAGTGGAAGTGGGTATATATACAAAGACTATGAGATAATTGTTACGAGTGGTTGAGAGAATGATCACAAGAGAACCTGTATGTGTGACGAGGGAAAAGGACATTAGAGGATAAGTGAGTATAGGGCGAAGAGACTCGAACAAACCTGTGAATGGATGATGATATTATTATTATGAATACCTGTGAGGAGATGGAAAACACAAGAGGACCTGCATCAGTGTAAAGGGAACGGGAAGGCAGAAGATAATCTATGGAGTATATAAGAGAAACGAGATAAACCTGATGAAAAACTATATGGGGAAGAAGGCACAAGAAAAAACCCAATTTAGGAAAGATCACTTTCGAATGGGTGGGAGGAGGCACGGTGTGCTGTACATATATACATACAAGAAGCCAGACCTGCAGTGGAGCGGAGGGAG
>JAWZYT010007043.1:25000-32500 GCA_034508575.1 Petrolisthes manimaculis | reverse complement strand
CTTCCTCCTCCACTTCCTCTTTCCTTCCTCCACGTATCACCCTTCCTCCTCCTCCTCCTCCTCCTCCTCCTCCTCCTCCTCCTCCTCCTCCTCCTCCTCCTCCTCCTCCTCCTCCTCCTCCTCCTCCTCCTCCTCCTCCTCCTCCTCCTCCTCCTCCTCCTCCTCCACTTCCTCCTCCTCCACCTCCTCCTCCTCCACCTCTTCCACCTCCACCTCCTCCTCCACTCATGTTTGGCTCCACACTGTCTCACGGTCAACCACCACCACCACCACCACACCATTCAATTAACACCCTCTCTTCAAACACCTTCCTCTCCACTCAATATTTTTTTCTTCCACTACATTCATTATTGTATCTGAACTGCACAATCGTCAACATAGATTTTGTTTTCCCCCACCTTCCAATTACCAGCGAAATCCAAATTATAACACCGTGTTTAAAGACCAACCCATGTATGCATATAAAATTCTAAATGTACTGAGACTGATATTCTTTACCAACTCTTAGTGTAGACAGTAATAAATAATTGTGGTCTTGGTGTGAATTTGCAGAGACTTTATTGTTATTTATGTTGTAATTAGTGGGGTGGAAACAGACGGGATTTACACACTTACAACTGTTAAAGAGGCAGCCTGTGGTGTGGGTAAATGAGAGAGAGAGAGAGAGAGAGAGAGAGAGAGAGTGAGTGAGTGATACTGTAGATAGGCCCCTACCACCAGCTACATAGAGAGAGAGAGAGAGAGAGAGAGAGAGAGAGAGAGTGTGTGTGTGTGTGTGTGAGAGAGAGAGAGAGAGAGAGAGAGAGAGAGAGAGAGAGAGAATGAGAGAGAGAAAATATGTTGGAGTGGAGTTGAGTTGTGTCTTTTTGTTTGTGAGTGTCCCGCTGTTTATCTCATAATGACCCTCAACACCTGATGCTATTTCAACCTACATACATTACTACATTCTCAGATTATAATAAACTTTCTTCTCTTCCACACTCCCTCCCTTATCTCTCATCTTACCCATCCCTCATCTCTCCTCCTACCCATCCCTCCTCCCACCTCTCTCATCCTTTCCATCCTTCTCTCCCTCTCTACTTCTTATTCTCGTTCTCTACATCACTCTCCCTCGTATTTCTTTTACCCCCTCTATCCCTCCCTCCCTCATCTTAACTCCTAACCTAACCTTACTTAATTAAAAACAATCCTAACCATCCCCTCTGATTCGTCAAATAAAAATGATAGTGCCCTCCTCCTTCCCTACATCTTTTCATGCTATTCTTCTCCTTCCCATCCCATTTCCTCTCTTAAGTAACCTAACCTAACATTACCTACACTATCGAACGTAACATAACCCGTCTTGAGGCCCTTGAATGGATTCCTCTTCCCTAAATCTTTTCGTGCCATTCTTTTCGATTATTCCTTCCCGTTTCCTTTCTGATGTAAACTAGCTTAACATTACGGTACCTATTAAATATATTCTAACCCTCCTTCATTTCCTTTCTACTCTTATCTTTTCCTTCCTCATTTTCCTTTTACCGTATCCTACCTTTCCTAATCTTCCTTCTACCCTATCCTACCTTTTCTAATCTTCCTTTTACCCTATCTTTCCCTTTCCTCATTTTCCTTCTACCCTAGCCTACCTTTCCTCATTTTCCTTTTACCCTATCCTACCTTTCCTCATTTTCCTTCTACCCTATCCTACCTTTCCTCATTTTCCTTTTACCCCATCCCTCCCTCCCTCTCTCCATTCCTCTATTTAATGTTTCCTTCTCCTCCTCCTCCTCCTCCCTTTGCTCTCAACCCTTCCTCTCCTCCCCATCATCACCCTCTTCCTTCATCCAATCCCACACCAAACAATCAGCCTGCCATCCATCCATCCAACCAAGCAGCCATCCGAACGTCCCACACGAGGAGCAAAACAAACCCTCTCTCAATGTTATGTGCCAACAGCGGCCCCCTCACACTCTTCCTCTATCACTTCCTGCGCCTGCCACGAGAGGGACAAAATGAGAGACAGATAAACAAATAGAGACAGAAACACACACACAGACACAGCCAGACAAATGGACACACAGAGACACAGCCATGCAGACACAGACAGACACACAGACACAAACAGATACACAGACACAGACAGATACACGGACACACAGCCAGACACACACACACAGAGACAGACAGACAGACACATATACAGCCAGACACACAGAGACACACACAGACAGACAGACAGACATAGAAACAGATAGATACAGAGAGAGAGAAAGGAGTCCCAGCCATTGGTGCCAATAGCCCTCCGGGAGCCTGACGCCCTGAGAGCAATTCACGGTGATGAGACGAGCGCTAATGAAGTAAGATGGTACGGAGATCCCTCGAGACACAGTGTGGAATGGTTTGTGTGTTGGGGGAGATGAGGAGGAGATGAGAAGGTGGTGGTGGTGTGGGAGGAGATGAGAAGGTGAGTGGTAGTGGTGTGTTGGTGTGTGGGAGGAGATGGGAGATGAGGTGGTGGTGAATGTGGTGGTGGTGTTGTGTGTGTGGGAGGAGATGAGGAGGAGATAGTGGTGGTGTTGGTGTGTGGGAGGGGGATGGGAGATGAGGTGGGGGTGAATATGGTGGTGGTGTTGTGTGTGTGGGAGGGGATGGGAGATGAGGTGGTGGTGTTGTGTGTGGAGGGGATGGGAGATGAGGAGGATATGGTGGTGGTAGTGGCGTTTATGTGTGGCAGGGGATGAGGATATAAGGTGGTGGTGGTGGTGGTGGTGGAGTTTGGGGGGCGGAGATGAGTAGGAGGAAATGGTGGAGCTGCTGGTGGTGTGTGTGAGGGGGGAGGGGGATGAGGAAGGAGGAGATGAGATAGTGGAGTTGTTGCTGGTAGTAGTAGTGTTAGTGGTAGCGGTTAAGAGTTGAAGAGGTTGGTTGATTGGTGAAAAATGGGTGAAGATTGAGGATGGTGGTGGCAGAGAAAACGGGAGAAGAAGGAAGGAAGGTGAAATAGAAGAGTAAAGAGATTAGCAGAAAGAGACGAGAAGTAGGTAGACAGACAGACAGTTAGGTAGATGGAGATAAAATAAATTAAATGGATAGAGCCCGACTATTTTGACGGCTGTGTGGAAAACTAAGTAGTGAAACGTGGGTTGTTTTCACCGTAGACTTTAACGCCAAATCCTATTGTCCGACAGGAAATGAGTTTCTGAAAGTTTAGTGAGATGTACAGGGGACCAGAGAGGTAGGTGGTGGGGGGGGGGGGGTTGAGGAGGTGGATATAGTGTTACAAGACAACTGGAAACATATACATTTATTATTATTATTACACATTTATTATTATTTGTAGTAGTAGTTGTATTATTATTACTATTATTATTGTTACTATTACTATTATTATTACTTATTACTATTATTATTACTTATTACTTATTATTTATATTATTATTATTATCATCATCATTATTATTATTATTATTATTATTATTATTATTTTTATTTATTATTATTATCCAAACATCGCAAGAAAAATATTATTATGAATTTAGAGCACATAGTAAGAACCAAACAACACATGGACTTTCTGATGTCATAATAACCCAGTGTGGTGACTATTTGTTGTTGTTGTTGTTGTTGTTGTTATTTTGTACTTGAATTGTTATTATTATTATTGTTCTCATTCATCCCTCTTTATGCAAATGATGAAAATACCACGATTGTATAACTGACAAGATGTGAGGAGGAGGATGAAAGGAGAAAAATATCAGGAATATAAAAGAAACTGATAAGAGAGAGAGAAAAAATAATAATACCACGAATGAAAAAAAAAACTGATGAGAGAGAGAGAAAAAAATACCACGAATGTAAAATTGACAAGATGTGAAAAGGAGGATGAAAGGAAAAAATAATACCACGAATGTAAATTTAAAAAAAATATGAGAGGTACAGAAAAAAATGATACCACGAATGTAAAAAAAAAAGACTGATATGAGAGGGATAGAAAAAATAATACTACGAATGTAAAAGTATAAAAAACTGATAAGAAAGGGATAGAAAAAATAATACCATGAATGTAAAACTGACGAGAGAGAGAGAAAAAAAATAGTACCACGAATATTAAAAAAAAAATGATTAGAGAGAGAGGAAAATTGTAAAACTGACGAGAGAGAGAGATAAAAACTATATACTAATCCAGTGAACGTGATGTGATGGTTGGTGGTTGGTGTGGAAAGTGTGTCCAAGGATCGTATACTCTTTTGTGACGACTAATTAGATTCTTCTGTACTCCCGGTGGGGCCATCAGTAAGGTTTCTTTTACGTCTTGACATATCCCCTGATCAGAATGCAAGAGAGGGCCAGGAGGAGGAGGAAGAGGAGGAGGAGCAGCAGGAGGAGGTGGAGGAGGAGGTGGAGGAGGAGGAGGAGGAGAGAGGGAGGGCTAGAGGGAAAGTGGAAAATTGTGAAGAGTAGGATAAAGGGAAGTGAAAAATTGTGAAGAGTTGGAGGAGGAGAAAGGGAGGGCTAGAGGGAAAGTGGATGATGGTGAAGAATTGGAAGAGGAAGGAAAGAATGGAGGGAAATTGGGGATGGTGATGAAGAGAAGATGAAGGATAATGAGGTGGAGGTGGAGGAACGAATGGAGGAGAGAAAGAAGAGAGAAACAATAACTAAGTTTGGAGAGGAGTGGGAGGTAAGGGGAAAAGAGGAGTGGGAGGTAAGAGGAAAAGAGGAGTGGGAGGTAAGGGGAAAAGAGGAGTGGGAGGTAAGGGGAAAAGAGTGTGAGGGTGAGGGAGATAACAGGAAGGTAGGGAGATGAAATTTAGGTGAGGGAGGGAGGGAGGGGAGAGAACACAGGAGATAAGACAATGTAAGAGGGAATGGGGGAGAGAATAAAAGATAGGGAGAGGGAAATTTCTGCAGTACTGTACAAGATAGGAACAATTTGCAATGCATGACAATAATATTAAAAGTATTAAGATTGATACAGAAACAGCAATACATACATACATACATATAAATACATATAGAGTTTTTATGTATTTTGTGTATATACAGTAGGTTTGTGCACTGTATGTAAAAAAGTAAAATTCATCTGAAAGAGAAATATAGAGATGCAATGATAGTGTGATAAATAAAAGAAAGAAATAATAGACGTCAGTAACACAAAGGATAGAATAAAAAATAAATATATATATAGATCCAATGATAATGTGAAAAAATAGAGAACTGAACGTGGGTAACTCGAGGCAGGAAAACAAATGACAACTGAAATGAACCGGGGAAAGAGACCAGCCAGAGGGAAAGGAAAGGAGCGAGCAAAAACCTTACTCAGGAGAAGGATGGGTGAGGTGAGGAGGAGGAGGGGGTGGTGAGGAGGAGGGGGGCGGTAGAAGGAAGAGAGAGGGGACGGGTAGAGTGGGTCGAGAGAGGGCAGAGAGAGGGAACGAGTGGAGGAGGTCGAGAGAGGACGAGGGAAGAGTGGAAATGGTTGAGAGTGAACGAGAAACGAATGGAAGGGGTGGAGAGAGGACGGAGAATGAGTGGATGGAGTGGAGAGAAAACGAGGAACGAGTGGAAGGGGTTGAGAGAGAACTGAGGGGTGGAGAGTGAACGAGGAAAGAATAGAAGGCGGGGCGAGAGAACGAGAAACGAATAGAAGGGGTTGAGAGAGAACGAGAAACGAATGGAAGAGGTGTAGAGAGAACGAGGAACGAGTGGAAGGAGTAAGGAGAGAACGGGGGAAAAGTGGAAGGGGGTTGAGAGACGAAGAAGGGGGAGGGGGGCCGGGCATCTGTCAGCAAAGTTAAAGGTTCCTGGGTCTCTGAGGGTCTCGGTGGGTGAAGTAATCGAACTTTACACCATCGACAGGAATTTTCACACGCCTTCAAACTCCTTAACGCGATGGTGGTGGATGTGTCGTGGCTGAGGACGTGGGGGAAGGGACAGGTGGTGATGGGTGGAGGGGGCAGATGGTGTGGGTGGAGGTGGTGTGGGTGAGGGAGTGGAGGAAGAGGCAGGTATGGGAGGGAAGAAGTGAGGTGAGAAGAGGTAGATGGTGTGGTCATTTGCGTGGGTGAGGAAGGTGGAGGAGTGAGAAGAGGAAGATAGTGTGGATGTTTACGTGAAGGAGAGAGTTAGGTAGGAGAAGGGAGAAGGGTGGAGGAGGTGGATGGGAGGGCTAGGTAGGAGAAGGGTCGAGGAGGTGGATGGGAGGGGACCAAAGCAGAGGAAGGGTGTATTTTAAAGAGAGTGGTGGGTGTTAAAAGTGGGTGTGGGTGTTAATGTTACAATGGGGTATCGTATTGGTGAGATTTGTTACTGTTGGTGTTGGTGTGGGAGGAGAGACAAGAAATACTAAGAAATACTAAGAAATACGAGAAATACTAAGAAAACCAAACTTGGGGGATGGATGGGGGAGGAGATTAAAGGGGGAAGTTTTTTGTTGGTAATTCTAGAGCAACTGTATCCTCCAAACTTATTACAAGCAACAGAACACCATTATTTTTGCTCTTCTGGTCCTGTTTCCTAGCATACTTTGGAGGAATCAAGTCACTCCAATGTACCAAAAAAGAATTACCATCTTAAAGGGAGAATCTTTTGTTGGTAAAATTGGAAGGCTACTGATTCCTACTAACTCCTACTTACAGATTCCTACTGATTCCTACTAACTCCTACTAACAGATTCCTACTAACACATGCTTTTAATGGTACTAAATAGGGGATGTGTTTCGTGGCATAGTTTGGAGGAATCAGAGACTTTCAAAATCATCAACAACAAAAGAAAAGAAAAAGATACAGTGTGAGGATAGTAATGAAGATGGTCGTGATAGTAAATAATAGTAAGTAACTTTAAAACTAATGAATGGTACTTTTATATAGAGATGTTTATAATGATTATCAAACTAGAAATAAATATGATGTAATATGAAGTAAAAGTGTATTTATTTATGACGGAATGGTTAGACAGAAGAGAAGCCATGATAATAACTTAGAAGATAATGATAAAGATATAATAAGATAATAAAGATATGATAAAGATATAATAATAAGATATAATAAAGATATAATAAGATATAATAAAGATATAATAAAGATATAATAATAAGATATAATAAAGAGATAATAATAATAAGATATAATAAAGATATAGAGGATTCGGTAGTGAAGAGAAGGAAGGAAGGAAGGAAGTAGTGAGGTAAATTTTTCATCGGTGGTGATAATGCCGGAATCGTCATTACGCGGGGCTCGATGCCGGAGATGGACGGAAATTAAGGCCGAGATAAAGTGGATGGGGAAACCGAGGGACGAGAGAAGGTAGAAGAATGGTAATTATAAGGAAATGGAGAGAGATGAAGGAAGAATGGTAATTGAAGGAGATGGAGAGGTGGAAGGGAAGGTGGAAGAATGGTAATTGAAGGAGATGTAGAAGGGAAGGTGGAAGAATGGTAATTAAAGGAGATGGAGAGAGATGAAGGAAGAATGGTAATTGAAGGAGATGGAGAGGTGGAAGAATGGTAATTGAAGGAGATG
>JAWZYT010007043.1:0-17500 GCA_034508575.1 Petrolisthes manimaculis | reverse complement strand
AAGGACTCGTGTGTCTCCAATTTTCTTCTGACTTGACTACAGGGGATAGTAGTATACTTTTGGTACATTGGAGTGCCTTGATTCCTCCAAAAATATATCAAGAAACAGACCCAGAGGAAGAAACATAATGGTATCCTCGTTGCCTGGACTAGTTTGAAGAAATCATTCACTACAAATTTACCAACACATTCACTACAAATTTACCAACACATTCACTACACATTTACCAACACTGTACTTCTCCCTTTAAAAAACCTAGAGGGGATGTAATGAAGGTGTTGCGTGGTCGAGTAATTACGAGTCTTCACTGTTTATGTTCGACTCTGATTTTCTGTTCGTTCCTCCTACACTTACATATTGTATTTCCAGTTTATTATTATTATTATTATTTTTCTTTTTTACTTCGTATTTCTTCTTTTTTGGGTTCGTTTAGGTTTGTGGAATATATATATGTACACACATACATACATACATACATACATGCATACATACATACATACATACATACATACATACATACATACATACATACATACATACACACACACACACACACACACACATACATACATACATACATACATACACACACACACACACACACACACACACACACACACACACACACACACAATTACATACATGCATGGGAGCATACATTGCTGATATATTTGAAGGTGTGTATGTGTATGTATGTGTAACAGTGTGTGCGTGACTGCGTATGTGTCAGTATGTGTCTGTGTGCGTATGTGTGAGTGTACGAGTATGTGTGTATGTGTGTGTGTATGAGTATGTGTGAGTGTACGAGTATGTGTGAGTGTACGAGTATGTGTGAAAGTATGAGTATGTGTGAGTGTATGTGTGAGTGTTCGAGTATGTGTGTATGTGTGTGTGTGTGTGTGAGTGTATGTGTGAGTGTACGAGTATGTGTGAGTGTATGTGTATTTGGTGTATGTGTGAGTGTACGAGTATGTGTGTGTGTATGAGTGTGTGTGTGTGAGTGCATGCGTGTATCGAGACAGTAATCTTGCCTTTCCTGTAGCTAAGTGGAATACTATTGATCAAAGCAGAGCGAGGTATCTACTTTGATAGCCCCCTTCCTACCCCTCACACACACACACACACACACACACACACACACACACACACACACGCACGCTCACACACTCTCTCTCACTCACTCTGTTGCTGTTGCTCTCTCTCTCTCACACACTCACTGTTGCTCTCTCTCTCTCTCTCTCTCTCTCTCTCTCTCTCTCTCTCACACACACACACACACACACACACACACACACACACACACTTTTATTACGAACTCACTCCTATTTCCCTTTCTGCATACAACTGTAGATATAGATATATATATATTCATTAATGCATATGCCTCGGTTATATATATCCCTCTCTCTTCTTTCTTTTTCCCTTTCTCTACTTTCTTTTTCCCTTTCTCTTTGTACTTCCTTCTATCATTCAGTTCGTCTCTCTTTCTATTTCTTTATCCCTCCCTTTTTTTCTCTCCACACTTTTCCTCGTCTCTCCACACTCCTTTGTTTCTCTCTCCCCTACACCTTGTGGGGGTGGACTGAAAGATATCAATGAATGTATCTTTATAATAATTACCAAAGCTTACCTTACTGGTTAATATGTAATCTCGTTGGTTGGCTGCAGCGAGTTACCCAGAGTTATAATCCCTGTATCCTTCCCTCCAACACAATAAATTTATTTCTGGGTTCGTCCTGCTATATATGTATGATTATAGAGCATGCAATAATGGGCAATTACAACACAAAATGACAATTTTCTCTATTTATTAATAAATTCCAAGCCAACAAAATGAATAATTAAATTCAATAAAAAAAAATCACACACACACACTTCCGTTCACAGTACTATCTATTACTTACTCTTCCGTCGCTCCTCTCCACACGTGCTGCTAGGCCACTATCGCTCATACGCGTACACGTGGAACAGTAATATTACTTTACTTTAATATATTTATCGCGAGCTAGCACTTCCCCTCGCACACACAGGAGACGGTAATTACGTTATCGTAATAGTAATGGAATCAAGCAACCCAGTTGGTATATTTCAATGTCAATCACACTCGTCCCTTGTACACACACACACTCGTAAATTCCGACCAGCCCTCTCCTCACCTGTAAAATGACACCTTACTGATTCTCGTCTAGCGAATGAATAGTGAGTTAATTAACAATAAGTCTTGTGAAAAAGTAATTAAACAATTTCGACGTTACGTTAAAACTATAGGCCCCAAACAAGGCAAGGAGGAGAGCTGAATACGAGGTGTGTTCTTCGTCGAGTGTCTATCAACCAACTAAATATATTTCTCAAAATCAGGACAAGGGTGGTGGGATAATTACCCTTCTGACCCTCCCCATTCTACCTTTTCTCTACCTGGCGAGTGACTCATCAAAACTGTCCAATATCTAGGTGTTCGTATGGCCTATTCCTTGACTACGTTTACATATGTCACTCACACTTTAGTTATACATGCAAATCACTTTTCCCATAACATGCAACTGCTTGCAAATGATTCCCTTCCACTTCAAAATCAATTTTAATAAGTAATAGATGCCCCCATAGCATAATTATTAATGCAAAATTGTAGCAGTACCTCCAGACACGGGATGGAGTGAGTGGGTACTCGACCTCACCTGACCTGACATGACCTTTCCTGTCTACCTGGGGATTAATAGCCTGTACCTATATTTCAAATTCCTCTGTCTCTGGAAAATTCCCTTGTTCTATGCCTTCTAGAACATTCCCCACACGTGGTATTCCTTTGTTAATATATATATAATATATAGCATTCTACTACTTACGTATGTTACGTTATGGTCACGGATCTATCCGTGACATTCGCACACACAGAAGAGACATTGCTCTATGCAATGTTTAATAAAATAATGAAGTGGTAATGACGTCTTTGCATGTATAACTATTACAATAATAACTCACTCACACTTCACTCATTCTTGTATGTGTCATGACTTAATACCAGTTAAGTGTTTATTTTTGCCAATGAGTGAAAAACTCCTAACAGTTACTTTAACTTTGAAAATCTAAGGAGAAACTCCGTGGCAAGAATAATTATACCTGGTAATGTCTAGTACCAATAGTACACATTTAAACAATATATAAGTGTGGTGTATGTAATACATTGTGTCATTGTTACTGTAACGCTGCTATTTTTATCCCCCTTACTTTACTGGAGGAGGACAAAAAAAACACGGCCTTTTACAATAAAAAAAAATGACACACCAGTGTATGATAATCTATCCTATACTTGATCAACCCGGTCTGGAAAAAAAAAGGACTGAGGACTGAACTTGCCGTGCGAATACCATGAAAAAAATCATACAAAGGCAAGTCCAGTTCCTAGTCAGTATCGCTGCCACCACCAGACCACAGGTTGACCGCAGGAACCAAGTTATCACACACTGGGTGGGTAACGTAGCTTAAACCCCAGGCACGTGTGTAAGCAACCCAGAATTACTCCAACGGGGGTTCGATCAATGTCTTAAATCAAGTCAAAAATGCCTAAGTAGGGACACAGTCTATTAGTATGTGTACGGTAACGGAAAACTCATCTACTTATTATTTAATTTATTAACATTCATTTCATAAAAAAAAAAATATATATATACTCCCTAACCTTCAATCCCCCCTCCCTGAATCCTACTCCCGCTGTCCCTAGAACTGGAATAATTCCGAGTTTCGCTAGGGAACAGCACTAAACAAACAGATAATAATAAAAAAAAATATATCCCCATATACATACAATAGTTATATAAAAAAAAACATACATATATATAATAGTATCAAAAAAAAATATGGCCGAAACAATGTTACTCTAGATTTCTTCGACTATGCCAGCAATTCTCCTAAGTATTTATATAAGTTTGTACACCAGTATTATTATGGCTATGCCTTGCCGGAATGTGCTTTATGGCTTTACCCAATGGAAGACGACACGAGACTCATTAAAATCACTATCAAATGTATAATAAATATTTACCTCAATATTAACACGTGAAGTCACTTTGTAGCAGCTGTTTTAATAGTTACCTTTACCCAATGGAAGACGACACGAGACTGACGGTGAATCCTTGCCACAATTCATTCTCGCCTCTCTCCCCCCCCATCTCATCTCCTACACGGACACAAACTAGTTCCTTCTGCTACATTTTTCTATTATATTAAGTGTTCCTTCCCCCCTGATACATTCCTTTAGTTACACTAATGATTATTTAACATCCCTTAATACTCCAACCCATTATCTCTTTCTCAGTCACATAGCATATAATTATTCCTGATATTGGTTACAAATATTGTTCCGCCAACGAAAACATCTCGTCCCTCTCTCGGGACTTCATCCCTCACTCAACTAATTTTCTAAGTAAGTTACCAGAAATAAATGCAGGTATTTTATGGAGAGTGAAGTTAGTAATTATACATTAAAAAAAAAAAACATCCTAAATAACATACATAATAAAATGGGGGTGTTACACACGTCCCCTCTTCCTTAGCTGGAACTTACAGTGAAAATTAATTTATATTTCCCTAACTCAATTCCCCTCCCCCTAATCTTAACATACACACCATTTGTCACTATCGCTATACCTTACTAAACAACATAAGACATTATTCACCCTAACGTGTTAGTCAGTGTTGATAAACTGCCAACTTTACTTACAGTCCTTAGACTGCCTTTCTTCCCCGCAGGAAAGAACTTCTCTACCTAACATTACACAATACACATAATACATAATACATAATAGATATCAGTGACACCTCGTCCCAGTCAGACTCCTCTGTCAAGTCCATAACCCCGGGAGAACTTCAATAAGGTTCTACCGTCACTAAACCCATCCGCGATTGTCCCTAACAAGATCTGAGTATTCTTACATTCAATTCATTCATTCCTATTTTCATTCACTTCTCCATTCAAACCTCAGATCCCGCACGGTATGACAACCCGGAATGCAGTAAGTGATACAGGGGCCTTGACAAAGGTTCTGACTGTATACTGGAAGAGCCCAATGGACATGTAGGGTGATCACTCCCCACCATCCTTCTCTTCCCATTAAAACTAAGTGTCCTCCAACACCCACAATAAAAAAAAATTACAACTATGAGCCGAGTTCCTAGCTCGTACATTAATGTTGCCCCGTGTTGACTTCAGGTTATAGTAAAACATGACATTATCCAACGTAACTTTCCCACTTTTACCCTATTTTCTATTAATTTTCATTCACTGTTTTTCTAAATTGGTTTTTACCTCAATTTACATTTCCTCCAGAAATCTTCTTGGAGGACGTCGATGACGTGGAGGAAGTACAATATCCTCATCATCATCATCTGGTTCATTATTTTCAATTAATTCCCCTAATTGTACTATAATATCACTGTGGCTCACATAGGGCTTAATCTTTTCTGCAGCCCTCTGGATGTTTTTCCCTGTAAATGGGTCCTCTAAAATATATATCAAACCATCTCTTATTATTTCTGCCACCTTGTATGGTCCTTTCCATTTTTGGTTCAATTTGGCACAGGTACCCGGTATTATTGTTTCTTGTTTTACCCACACTAATGTTCCTAGTTCTACTTTTTCATTTTTTCTATGCCTATTGGCAAATGTCCGATACCTCCTGAGAGATACAGTACTGGCTTCTTGTATTAGCCTCTTTAGTCTCCCAGCGTCGTTGTGGTCAGACGTGATGGTCGGTAGTGGTGCTGTGATGTTGCGTGGTGGATGCCTTCCGAAGAATGCGACATACGGCGTCACCCTGGTACTGCTGTGGACGGCTGCATTCATCACTTTTTGACACTCGGCCAGCAGGTTAGGCCAACGTTGTGGATAGCCCTCGCACAACTGGGCCAACACCGTCTTCAGGGTCCGGTGCATCCTCTCAATCATCCCGTTAGCCTGTGGATGATACGGCGTGGAGAAAAGCAGCTCCACCCCATGCTGGTCTGCCCAGGTCCGCATCTCGTGGCCAGTAAACTCCTTGGCGTTGTCACACAGCACCGATCTAGGCCCGCCAAAGTCTGTAACAAACTGGGTTAGCCTAGCAACAATTCCCTTGGCATGCTTACTTTTTAGTGGGTAAAACTTGGTGTACCTTGAAAAATGGTCTATGATGGTTAGAATAAATCTGTTTCCATCTTCGATGCTAACTTTTCTACTATTTTTGTTAAATTATATATTTCACTTTCTTCCTTCTTTTCTACTTTAGTTTTGTTATTAATTTCAGCCATTTGTATGTCTACCCCTGACAACATATTCGCTGGTTCAAGTCTCTGTATCAATAATAATCTTTCTTGTTCCACTCTTACAAGGAAATCTTTTAGGGGAATTTGATCATCCACAAAAGATTCCAATCTTTCCCTACTGATTCTTGGGAAACCTTGTAGCAACTTCCTTTTAATCATTCTGTCCCTTGAGGGTAGTTGTTGCTCATAAAACTGTCCCTGTATTGCTGCATAGTGACACTTGTATTGGTGGGCAAATGTTTGTGGGTTTTCATTCCACACATACCTAAATTCATCACCCTGACGCCATGCCTGGTCGAAGTTTAACTCAACCCTAAATTCTTTCGTGATATATTCCCTTAACTCCCACCATGTTAATATCTCCCCCCGTTTCTGGGCCGTGTGTATTAAAACAGCCAGCTCCTTATCTACTCGAGACTTTGCTACTTCTACCCTAGTGCATGAATCTTCTGTGCACCTTTCCACTGCTTCAAAGAACATTTGTAGCCTAGCCGAGGAATCTAAACTCTGCAATGTATCTAACTCGAGTTTTGGAATATCTCGGGGTTTAACCAAGTTTGTATTAACACTTTCTGCAGGGTTTGTTACATTAGGATTATAGGTGACATTTGATAATGGAGGTTGTAATACTGGGTTTGCATTTGTGCCAAATGTTATGGGTGGTTGATAACGGTGCGTGGCAGGCAGAGAAAATTGAGTATCTATTCGAGAAGGTATCGGGGACCACTGTGAACGTGAAACTGGTTCGGGTCTCCTCAATAATGGTGAGGATGGAGGTGTAACTTCCCTCTCTCTGACACGAACAAACTGAGTCTCTCCCGACCTTTCCAACCTACTCACACGCTTCGTTAAGTTACCAACTTGCTCCCCTATGTTTTTCAACTGATCTAAGTCTTGTACCTTCATCGCAATCTTAGTCATTTGTTCGGTTATTAGTCTCAATTCCCGCATTTCGAATCTTACCTCCCTATCTGAATCCGTATCGTTAACTACCACTTCACTCATTTCTGACGCCTCCGCCATGACTTTCGCTCTCACGCCACTGCGTGTTAGCATTCTAATTGTTATATCCTGTATTTTTCTTTACCCCTCTTACTTTAATTTACTACCAGAGCTCCGTTAACCGTCAGTTCTCGAGGAACTTGACTGTGTCCTACTATTGCTACCTTAAACATCAGACCCAATTCCACGGATCTCCGTTAAAGCAATTTCTCTGGGTCTGATTTATCCCACTTAAGCTACCACCAATGTAACGCTGCTATTTTTATCCCCCTTACTTTACTGGAGGAGGACAAAAAAAACACGGCCTTTTACAATAAAAAAAAATGACACACCAGTGTATGATAATCTATCCTATACTTGATCAACCCGGTCTGGAAAAAAAAAGGACTGAGGACTGAACTTGCCGTGCGAATACCATGAAAAAAATCATACAAAGGCAAGTCCAGTTCCTAGTCAGTATCGCTGCCACCACCAGACCACAGGTTGACCGCAGGAACCAAGTTATCACACACTGGGTGGGTAACGTAGCTTAAACCCCAGGCACGTGTGTAAGCAACCCAGAATTACTCCAACGGGGGTTCGATCAATGTCTTAAATCAAGTCAAAAATGCCTAAGTAGGGACACAGTCTATTAGTATGTGTACGGTAACGGAAAACTCATCTACTTATTATTTAATTTATTAACATTCATTTCATAAAAAAAAAAATATATATATACTC
Organism: Petrolisthes manimaculis; assembly: GCA_034508575.1. NCBI lineage: Eukaryota > Metazoa > Arthropoda > Malacostraca > Decapoda > Porcellanidae > Petrolisthes > Petrolisthes manimaculis. The sequence continues at coordinate 9,481 of JAWZYT010007043.1, read as the reverse complement.
CCTAACCTTCAATCCCCCCTCCCTGAATCCTACTCCCGCTGTCCCTAGAACTGGAATAATTCCGAGTTTCGCTAGGGAACAGCACTAAACAAACAGATAATAATAAAAAAAAATATATCCCCATATACATACAATAGTTATATAAAAAAAAACATACATATATATAATAGTATCAAAAAAAAATATGGCCGAAACAATGTTACTCTAGATTTCTTCGACTATGCCAGCAATTCTCCTAAGTATTTATATAAGTTTGTACACCAGTATTATTATGGCTATGCCTTGCCGGAATGTGCTTTATGGCTTTACCCAATGGAAGACGACACGAGACTCATTAAAATCACTATCAAATGTATAATAAATATTTACCTCAATATTAACACGTGAAGTCACTTTGTAGCAGCTGTTTTAATAGTTACCTTTACCCAATGGAAGACGACACGAGACTGACGGTGAATCCTTGCCACAATTCATTCTCGCCTCTCTCCCCCCCCATCTCATCTCCTACACGGACACAAACTAGTTCCTTCTGCTACATTTTTCTATTATATTAAGTGTTCCTTCCCCCCTGATACATTCCTTTAGTTACACTAATGATTATTTAACATCCCTTAATACTCCAACCCATTATCTCTTTCTCAGTCACATAGCATATAATTATTCCTGATATTGGTTACAAATATTGTTCCGCCAACGAAAACATCTCGTCCCTCTCTCGGGACTTCATCCCTCACTCAACTAATTTTCTAAGTAAGTTACCAGAAATAAATGCAGGTATTTTATGGAGAGTGAAGTTAGTAATTATACATTAAAAAAAAAAAACATCCTAAATAACATACATAATAAAATGGGGGTGTTACATTACATAAAATGTAATAATAAAATTGCAAAAAATTATTCTGGAGACCATCCAACTGCCATCAATTCCTGTAAGGCAATATATATATTAATTAATCATCCAAGATTAGAGTCAGGGATAACCGCTGGAACCCAAGTCTTGGAAGACCCAATGCAATATCCAAACATCAGACCGAGGTGAACCCCAAATCTGAGTTTGGATAAAGGGTTTGTGCTCGTTGCACTCGAAGATAACAATAAAACGAGTAATTTAATCCTAACTATAACCCATAATCAGTTACTCGCTCGATTTTCCTCAGGCAACCGTGACATAAGGTCTGCCCCAACGCTAGCACTTCCCTTTAAACCACCGATGGTCCCCGTGAACACGTAACCCTTCATCCTTCTCACCCTGACGAGCTTCAGTCGTCTGCTGGTTACATCCTTCTCCACCCTCGGGAGTTTCCCCAGCAGCGCTAGCCGTACCTACAGCTGGGTACTGTGGTTCACTATACGTAGCAGCAGCCGATCGCTGATAATAACCCTTATTACCACCGTGGTTATTATTATAACTCTTCCCGTTACTTCTCCCCTGGTAACGGTACTGATTCAACTGCTGAGAATACTTATTATTGCCTTGTTTCTGGGCGTGATTAAAGTGAGGATTTGGTTGCTGACGTACAACCTGACTCTGCTGCTGTGAATTATTGTTACTCGACCGATTATATGAACCAGCAGAGTTCTGGGAAGGCTTACTTGACTGATTAATTTTCTTACTCGACTGAACCCGCGTGTGGTAACCGTATGCGGTAAAATGTGCATCCGACATTTCTACCATTGTCGCTAACTCCTTCACCTTATGGGTTTTGAGTTGAGCCGACAATTCTGGAGGACACGACTTCTCTAGTTGCGTGCGAAGCAACAAGTCCTTTATCCCCTCCAACGTCTTGGGTGTTTCGGCCTTATCTAACCACTGATCCAGGTGGCTAGCGAGACGTGCACTAAACTGTGCAACGGTCTCTTTATCTTGCAAGGAAGCACTCAAAAACTGCTTCCGTGCATCATCGACCGTCACCCCATATGCTTGTAACAGAGCTTTTTTTCATGCTCGCATAATTCCTGGTGTCAGGATCGAGTCGGTAGAGGATACTGAGGCTTTTACCATCAAACAGGTTAAGGAACTCTATTTTCTTCACATCGTCACCAAAGACATATGTGTCTGCAAGCATCTCAAATCGCTCAATAAACGGTTCAATTTCGTCTCCCTCTACATACTTCGCCAGTTGTAGTCTCGGAGTTACTGTAGTCGGGCTTGCAATACTGCTTTGACTACTATTCGCCTGTGCTTGTAGTTCCACCATTTTCTGTTCGTGTGCCCATCTTTCTTTTTCATGCTCTCTCTCTTCCCTTTCTGCCTCTCTCTGTTCCCTTTCTGCCTCTCTCTGTTCCTTTTCAGCCTCTCTCTGTTCCTTTTCTGCCTCCCTTACACTCACCCTTTCGAGCCTGTCTTCCTCTTGACGACGCTCTACGTACTGTCGAATCTCGACCGTATCTGCATATCCCAAGCATCGGGCTTCCTCCATTAATTCGGCTACGGTATACATATTAAAATATTTTCTATTGTTTCCTTTGCCTTAATTCCTGGACAACCGTAACCTATCTACTCGTGAAGGTGTGCGCGTGTGTGACTGGAATTAATACAAAGAGCAGGTCCCTGTTCGGGCGCCAATTATGTGGGGGTGGACTGATAGATATCAATGAATGTATCTTTATAATAATTACCAAAGCTTACCTTACTGGTTAATATGTAATCTCGTTGGTTGGCTGCAGCGAGTTACCCAGAGTTATAATCCCTGTATCCTTCCCTCCAACACAATAAATTTATTTCTGGGTTCGTCCTGCTATATATGTATGATTATAGAGCATGCAATAATGGGCAATTACAACACAAAATGACAATTTTCTCTATTTATTAATAAATTCCAAGCCAACAAAATGAATAATTAAATTCAATAAAAAAAAATCACACACACACACTTCCGTTCACAGTACTATCTATTACTTACTCTTCCGTCGCTCCTCTCCACACGTGCTGCTAGGCCACTATCGCTCATACGCGTACACGTGGAACAGTAATATTACTTTACTTTAATATATTTATCGCGAGCTAGCACTTCCCCTCGCACACACAGGAGACGGTAATTACGTTATCGTAATAGTAATGGAATCAAGCAACCCAGTTGGTATATTTCAATGTCAATCACACTCGTCCCTTGTACACACACACACTCGTAAATTCCGACCAGCCCTCTCCTCACCTGTAAAATGACACCTTACTGATTCTCGTCTAGCGAATGAATAGTGAGTTAATTAACAATAAGTCTTGTGAAAAAGTAATTAAACAATTTCGACGTTACGTTAAAACTATAGGCCCCAAACAAGGCAAGGAGGAGAGCTGAATACGAGGTGTGTTCTTCGTCGAGTGTCTATCAACCAACTAAATATATTTCTCAAAATCAGGACAAGGGTGGTGGGATAATTACCCTTCTGACCCTCCCCATTCTACCTTTTCTCTACCTGGCGAGTGACTCATCAAAACTGTCCAATATCTAGGTGTTCGTATGGCCTATTCCTTGACTACGTTTACATATGTCACTCACACTTTAGTTATACATGCAAATCACTTTTCCCATAACATGCAACTGCTTGCAAATGATTCCCTTCCACTTCAAAATCAATTTTAATAAGTAATAGATGCCCCCATAGCATAATTATTAATGCAAAATTGTAGCAGTACCTCCAGACACGGGATGGAGTGAGTGGGTACTCGACCTCACCTGACCTGACATGACCTTTCCTGTCTACCTGGGGATTAATAGCCTGTACCTATATTTCAAATTCCTCTGTCTCTGGAAAATTCCCTTGTTCTATGCCTTCTAGAACATTCCCCACACGTGGTATTCCTTTGTTAATATATATATAATATATAGCATTCTACTACTTACGTATGTTACGTTATGGTCACGGATCTATCCGTGACACACCTATACCTCCTCTGCTGCCCCTCCCACCCCATCCCACTTCAGTCCCTCAGTTTACACACACACACACACACACACACACACACACACACACATACACATACATACATACATACATATACCTTGCTACCTCGCCTTCCTATCTCTCTCTCTCACTCTCTCCTTCCCACCCCACTCTCTCTCTCTCTCCTTCCAACCCCTCTCTCTCACTCTCTCCTTCCCACCCCACTCTCTCTCTCTCCTTCCCACCCCACTCTCACTCTCATTCCCACCCCACTCACTCATCTTTCCTGTACAGAATATTACACTCAGAGCCCTACAGTGTGTGTGTGTGTGTGTGTGTGTGTGTGTGTGTGTGTGTGTGTGTGTGTGTGTGTATTGCCAGGCCTCTACCTCATATTAATATACATACATCTCCCTACTCCCATTCACTCCCCCTTCCTTCCTTCATTCACGTTTCCCATATTATGTTTATTATTAGTAGGAGTAGGAGTAGGAGTAATATTTTTGAGTGGATTTTATAACATTATCCCATCTATCTGTCTCTGTCTCTCTCTGTCTCTGTCTCTTTATCTCTATATATCTCCATCATTATCTATCTCTGTGTCTGTATCTGTCTCTCTATCTATCTCTATCATTATCTCTCTATCTCTATCATTATCTCTCTATCTCTATCATTATCTCTCTCTATCATTATCTCTCTCTCTCTATCTCATTTCACAACCCTGGTATCTTGTAGAGTCTCTCATGAATCTCATTAGCGGTGTTGTGAGCCGGAGTGAATCGGTAAGGGGGGGGGGGTAAAGAGGGGGGAGGGGGGATTAAGGAAGGAAGGAAGGGGAAAGTTGGGGGAAAAGGGGTGTGTGGGTGGAAATTAAGGTGGGTAGAAAGGAGTGGGGGGAATAGGATGGATGTGGGGTGTTGTGGGGGTGGGGGGTGGGTTTGGGGTGAAGGTAGGGAGATAGAAAGAGGGGTGTTTGTTTGTTTGTTTGTGTGTGTGAGGGGGGGGAGGGAGTGTATTGGGGTGTGTGGGGGGGATAGAAAGAGGGGGTATTTTTGTTTTTGTGGGGGTGGGATAGGAAGTGGGGGGATGGAAAAGGGGTGTGTTTGTGTTTATGGGAGAAGGATAGGGAGTAGGGGAAGGGGGGGATGTGGGATAGGAAGTGGGGGGATGGAAAGAGGGGGTGTTTGTGTTTATGGGAGGAGGATAGGGGGTAGGGGAAGTGGGAGGATGGAAAGAGGGGGTGTTTGTGTTTATGGGAGGGGGGAGGGGAATAGGGATAGGAGGTAGGGGGGGGGTAATGTGTTATCTGGGCCGACAGTCTCCCTTCGACGTAATGGTGTTGAGCCCAACTGTCTTACGAAGCCAGACGAGAGAGAGAGAGAGAGAGAGAGAGAGAGAGAGAGAGAGAGAAAGAGAGAATATGATAGAAAGGCATATTAATCAACACACACATACACAATCATACACATACACAGACAGAAACACACACATTCTCTCTCTCTCTCTCTCTCTCTCTCTCTCTCTCTCTCTCTCTCTCTCTCTCTCTCTCTCTCTCTCTCTCTCTCTCACACACACACACACACACACACACACACACACACAGTTCAGATATATGGATGTTGAATTGCGTGAGAATAAATGGATGAGGGGAGAGGAGAGGGGAAGAGGGAGAGGGGGATGGAAAGGGAATATGTGAGAGGGAAAAAGTGGTATGGGCGGTGAGAAAGAAAGAACGAGATGAAGGGGACACACACACACACACACCATCTCTCTTTCTTTTCCTCCTCTCCTTATATTTCCCCCTTTCTCTCCTTTTCCCCCTCTTTCTTTCCTTTTCCCCCTCTTTCTCTCCTTTTCCCCCTCTTTCTCTCCTTTTCCCCCTCTTTCTCTCCCTTTTCCCCTCTTTCTCTCCTCCCCTTCCCTCCCTCTCTCCCTTCCCTCCCTCTCCCCTCTCCCCCCCTTCCCTTCCCTCTCTCCTTCCCTCTCTCTCTGACGTTTTCCAATTCCAGTACTAACACCACTGCCTGTCTTCTAAACACTATGCCTTCAGTCGCGAATTTAAACGGGATTAATCTATTCTGTCTGTCTGCCTACCTACCTACCTACCTACCTACCTACCTGTCTACCTACCTGTCTACCTACCTGTCTACCTACCTACCTACCTACCTGTCTGCCTACCTACCTGCCTGCCTGCCTACCTACCTACCTACCTACCTACCTACCTACCTACCTACCTACCTGTCTACCTGTCTACTTGCCTGTCTACTTGCCTGTCTACTTGCTTGCCTGCCTACCTACCTACCTACCTACCTACCTTCCTTCCTACCTACCTACCTACCTACCTTCCTACCTACCTACCTTCCTACCTACCTACCTACCTGCCTGTCTGCCTGCCTACCTACCTAACAACCTACCTACCTACCTACCTGCCTGCCTGCCTACCTATCTATCTACCTGTCTTCCTGCTGAACTGAATTGGACCCTCCAAAAGATGCCAGGAAACACCCATATAATTTTATAAGTGATGCTGTTGTGTACGAGTATGGGGGTAGGGGGGGGAGACCTGCTGTTTCCTGTGTATAGTTTGGAGGAATCATTTCTCTCACACCTACACATACTACCCATGCCCAGCTGTGTGTGTGTGTGTGTGTGTGTGTGTGTGTGTTTTCTTCACCCTATTCCCCCTTTCCCCTATTTTTCCCCCATCCCAACATCCCTACATTCCCTTCTACCCCCCATCATCCCTTCCCCTCTACCCCCATCATCCTTTCCCCTTCCCCACATTCCCCCATCATCCCTCCCCCTATCCACCCATCATCCCTTCCCTTATTCCCCTATTCCCCACATCCCCTTCCCTTATTCCCCTATTCCCCCAATCCCCCCACTCCCCCATTGATTACCTCCATCCCTCCATCCCTCCATTTATTCAAGTTTTATCTAGATAGCATCGAACTATACATCTTCTGTCTACATTTCAAGATAATCCATTTTCGCCCTAACGTAACCTAACATTACGGTATATCATTAAAGGGGAATTACAGTGTTGGTAAATCTGAAGCAACCGATTCCTCCAAACTATTTCAGGCAACAGGATACCATTAATTTTCTTCCTCTGGGTCTGTTTCCTTGGCATACTTTGGAGGAATCAAGGCACTCCAATCTATCAAAAGTTTACTCTAGCTCCCCTTAAACCTTTTCTAACCAACCCCTCTTATACTTAAAAAAAAAAAAAAAAAAAAAAAACTTAGTGCCTTTGCCATTAGTTACTTTTCCCTACATCTTCTTATGCCATTCTACTATACTAATAATACATACATACAGTACCACACTACACTGATAATAATAATAATAATAATGATATTAATGATAATAATAATAGTAATAATAATAGAATGAATAGAGGAGGAAAAATAATGACGTGACACTAAACTAAAAAAAAAAAAAAAAATTGTATAAGGGGATATTTCCTTGGTGATTTGGAAGAAAAGAGGGCCGAAGGGGCGCTAAAATCCTTAATATTTCTCCCACATCACTGATCAGAGAGAGAGAGAGAGAGAGAGAGAGAGAGAGAGAGAGAGAGAGAAAGAGAAGAACAAGTAGAGGGGAAGTAAGCAATAAAAAATAAGAGTTAATAAGAGTGATAGAGAGAAGATAATTGAATGAAAGGGGAGCAAAGAGAGAGAGAGAGAGAGAGAGAGAGAGAGAGAGAGAGAGAGAGAGGGGGGGGGGGGGAGGGGAGAGGTATATGATTAATGTCGAAAAGTGATAAAGAGAATGAGATAGAAATGAGTAAAGCGGTTGGATGAAAGATGAGAAAAGGTAAGTAGGTGATAAAGAGGAGGAAGAAAATGGAGGGACGTTAGGGAAAATGAAAGAGAGAGAGGGAAAGAGAGAAAAAAGTAATAAAAGGTATGAAAAGAGAGAGAGGAGAGAAGTGAAAGGAAAGAGAGTGAGAGAGAGAGGAGGAGAGAAGTGAAAGGAGAGAGAGTGAGAGAGAGAAAAGGAATAAAAGGTATGAAAAGAGAGGAAAAGTGAAAGGAGAGAGAGTGAGAGAGAGAAAATGAATAAAAGGCATGAAGAGAGGAAAGGAGAGAAGAGAAAGGTGAGAGAGTGTTGGGGAGAAGAGAATATTGATAAAGGTCAGAGAACAAACAGAGAAAAAAGTGAGAAAAAAATGTATATATATGTACACTCACAAGCACTAATATGTACAGTTGCCAAAAATGGTATTGCGACAACTATTGATACAACATTAAATATATTAATATCCATAGTTGTTTGTAGGGATTATAAGAATATATGTATTACAGAAGGATATGTATATTTTTTTCCTTCTGTTATACATGCTTATAGTCCCTACAAATATTTGTGGATATTACTAGGGTTAAAGTTCTATCAAGCTTTTTCGCAATACCTTTTTTGGCAACTGTACATAGTGTTGGTAGTGGTGGTAGTGGTAGTGTTGGTAATGGTGGTAGTGGTGGTAGTGGTAGTGTTGGTAGTGGTGGTAGCGGTAGTGTTGGTAATGGTGGTAGTGGTGGTAGCGGTAGTGTTGGTAATGGTGGTAGTGGTGGTAGCGGTAGTGTTCGTAGTGGTGGTAGCGGTAGTGTTGGTAGTAATGGTGGTAGTGTTGGTATAGGTTATTAAGTTGTTGTTGTTGTTGTTGTTAGTGGTGGTGGTGATGATGGAGATAGATGATGCAGATGATGGAGCTGATGAAGATTATGGAAATGGCGTCGTCAATCTCTCTCTCTCTCTCTCTCTCTCTCTCTCTCTCTCTCTCTCTCTCTCTCTCTCTCTCTCTCTCTCTCTCTTTCTCCTTTTTCTGGTGCTTTATGACCTAGCTGTTGCGGCGCCTAATATCAATCTCTCTCTCTCTCTCTCTCTCTCTCTCTCTCTCTCTCTCTCTCTCTCTCTCTCTCTCTCTCACTTACTTTTCCTTCCCTTGAATATCTCCCTTCAATACTTCTCTCTTCCTTCCAGCCAATATTTCCTCCCCTCGTATCTCTCTCCCCTTCCCTACCCTACCCTTTCCTTCCTCTTTATTATCTCTATTCTCTCTATTCCTGTGTTCATCTCTTCCCCTCCCAACCAACCCTCCTTTCTCAGGCTTATTTTCTCTTCCCTTCCATCCAATCTCTCTCCTTTTTCCTGTACTGTAACATCTCGTCTTTACTCTTCCCTCCCTCTCTCTCTCTCTCTCTCTCTCTCTCTCTCTCTCTCTCTCTCTCTCTCTCTCTCTCTCTCTCTCTCTATTAAATACCCTTTCTCCTCTTACACACTGTTTTGTTGTTCCCCCATTTCCACTCCCCAAGATCCCATACCATTCTATTTTCTCAACCCTTACTATAAAAATGAATTATACCTTACTGTTTTACACACACACACAAACCATGTTACTTAGACCTCTTCCCCTTCCCCAACTCTCCCCCCTCCCCCTCCCCCAACTCTTACCCATATGCCTTTCCTTCTCATGTTTTTTATTTCCTCTCTCACTTCCCCTCTCTTAACAGTACTTCCTTCCCTCTCTACTCTGTGACTCTAGGCAGCAGTACACCCCCACTCATCCTCTCCCTCCCACTCATCCTTTCCTCTGCCT
>JAWZYT010007042.1:37500-41612 GCA_034508575.1 Petrolisthes manimaculis | reverse complement strand
TGGAGTATGTGAAGAGAGAGGAGGGAACTAGGAGGTGTATGTGTGTGTGTGTAGGTGGTGGTGTTGTGTGTGTAGGAACGAGTACTTACACCACTCAACAAAGACATTTTTTCCCCTTCCAAACTTACATCACTTTACATCTCTCTCTCTCTCTCTCTCTCTCTCTCTCTCTCTCTCTCTCTCTCTCTCTCCAATTTGGGTCTCATTTCACTCTCTTCTCTCTCTCTCACACACACACACACACACATACACACATTTACCGACAACCACACACACTTCTTCCCTTCCCTCATCACTCATATTTCCTCACTCCTCAACCATCTACTATCTCTCTCTCTCTCCTCTCTCTCTCTCTCTCTCTCTCTCTCTCTCTCTCTCTCATCCCTATACAATATCTTCCCTCTCTCTCTCTCTCTCTCTCTCCTAATAACACTCCATTATATAAATATTTTCACTGTTTATTCTCTTCTCCCTCTTTTCCTTCTCTTCTTCTTTTTGATTTTTCCTTTCCTTTAGTTCCTTGCACTTCTTTCTTCTCCTTCTCTTACTCCAATTCCTCCTCCTTTTCCTCCTACCTCCTCTTTTTTGGATAGAGAACTGGCTAAGAAACCGAAAACAACATGTCGTAATAAATGGAAAATCCTCTAATTGGACTGGAGTTACGAGCGGGGTGCCACAAGTGTCAGTTTTAGGCCCAATCCTATTCCTAGTTTACATAAACGATATAGATGAAGGTCTCTCATGCATTATATCGAAGTTTGCCGATGACATTAAAATTGCAAACAGTACTCACTAATGCACAAACTAAAGAAATGCAAGATAATCTCGATAAATTGTCAAATTGGGTAAAAACTTGGCAAATGTCCATCAATGCAGATAAATGTAAAGTGCTCCACATCGGACATCGTAACGTAACAGCAAACTACACGTTAAATGGTAATCAACTTAAAATCGTGGATCAAGAAACAGACTTAGGGGTAACAATATCAAGTAACCTAAAACCCAGTCAGCAGTGTACGAAAGTAATTAAGAAAGCAAATATAACTATCGGCTTTATTGGCAGAGCATTCGAGTATAAGTCTAAGACACAATTCTCACTTTGTATAATTCCTTGGTCCGTCCCCCTTATGGAATATTGTGTCCAAGCCTGGTGCCCGTACTACCAGAAAGATATAGTAAAATTAGAATGAGTCCAACGTAGAGTTACTAAATGATACCAAGTCTAAGAAACAAAACGTATGAGGAGTGCTTTGTTATCCTTATCTACGACTATCACTGGGGGAGAAATTCATTCTCCACCAGTAACCTTCCAATCAGATCACTCCGTGTGGACCGTAAGGTCTGTTGTGGTCTGTGATTATATTTAACTATGTAATTATTCCTCCTTTCCTTTTCTTTCTCTTCTTTTTCCTATTCCTCCTCCTCTTTCTCCTCCTCTTTCCTTCCTTTCCTCCTCATTTTCTCATAATTATTGGGTCATTACTCACACCAGACACATCCCTCATTACACTCAAGGTCTCATTCCTCTCCACTCATCCACTCACCCACCTACTCATCCACCCCTCCATCCACTCCTCCTTCCCTCCATCCCCTTCCACCCACACATTATCTATAGGTATTGTAAAACATAATAGTGTGGATTTTAATTAACTATAAATCCATTAATAAACACATTTTTTTTTTTTTTTTTTTTTATTTGCACGATATTCTTCTCTCTAGTTCATTTTAAGAAAGAGAAAGGAGAGAGAGATAGAGAGATAGAAAGAGAGAGAAAGGAAAAAAAGAATATTTTTTTCTTATTTTATTTCCGCTTCTCCAATTTGAGAGAGAGAGAGAGAGAAAGAGAGAGAGAGAGAGAAATACTCGTGTGATTGCTCCTTATATTATTTTTATTCATCTATATTTATCCATATATTATCATCTATTCCATCACGATTTTGGTAATGTATATTTTCAGCCCTCGGCTGCCTCACTGAATAAACCTTTTATTATTATTATTATTATTATTATTATTACACACACACACACCTATATGGAAGGAGCTTGTTTCCGTGGTATAGTTAGGGAGGAATCAGAAGCCTCCAATTCCCTCACACACGATCAGGCTTGGGGGGGGGGGGTAGAAAGCCTATCCCCTATTCCCGCACCCCCTAACGGTGTTGTTGATGTTATTGGCATTGTTGTTGTTGTTGTTTATAGTGTTAATAATGGTGGTACTGTTTGTGTTTGTATTATTACACCGACCCAAAGGAGGTGTATTGTTTTCGGTGCCGGATATTTATTTATTTATTTATCTATTTATTTATTTGTTCGTGTGTCTGTTTTAAATCTAGCGTCCACAATTTTTGACGTATGATTTTCATTTTTTTTTTTTATAGATATTCATCATAAAACAAAATGATTAACTTTAGGGCAAAATCGGTCGAAGGTCAAGTTCACAAAAAAATAAGATAGCAAAGGGCGAGTGGTGACTGGCATCGACTTGTTTGTAATGGTGTTTGTGTTGTTCATTGTTATGTTGTTTGTGTTGTTGTTTAGTACAGTACAGTCTGTCATACAACACTGACATCCTGACCTACTGTACTTAATGCACTCACTCCTTCATTCCTTCACTCCTTCCTCTTCATTCCTTCACTCTTTCCTCTTCATTCCTTCACTCCTTCCTCTTCATTCCTTCATTCCTTCACTCCTTCACTCCTTCACTCCTTCATTCTTTCACTCCTTCACTCCTTCATTCCTTCACTCCTTCATTCCTTCCTCTTCACTCCTTCCTCTTCACTCCTTCACTCCTTCACTCCTTCACTCCTTCATTCCTTCACTCCTTCATTCCTTCATTCCTTCATTCCTTCACTCCTTCATTCCTTCATTCCTTCACTCCTTCATTCCTTCACTCCTTCCTCTTCATTCCAAGGTGTGTGTGTGTGTGTGTGTGTGTGTGTGTGTGTGTGTGTGTGTGTGTGTGTGTGTGTGTGTGTGTGTGTGTGTGTGTGTGTGTGTGTGTGGGTTTCAAACAGAGGATTAATTTGTACAATTATATATTTGTGTTTATAATTATTCCTATGTGTGAAAGTTTTGTTAGGAATTAAATCAAGGATAATTCATATACTTTCATTGTCTGTCTGTCTGTCTGTCTGTCTGTCAAAATCCCCCCAAGCCTGTGCCCCTACTCCTGCACCCCCCAAAAAAAACCCAAGACTGTCCCTCTACTCCTGCACCCCCCCAAAAAAAACCAAGCCTGTCCCCCTACTCCTGCACCCCCCAAAACCCTGTGATCGTGTATGAAAATTGGAGGCTTCTGATTCCTCCTGACCACGCCACGAAACACACAAACAAACTCCTATATAGGTGTGTGTGTGTGTGTATGTTTGTATGGGTGTGTGTGTGTGTGGGAGGGGTGTATGTATGTATGTTTGTGTGTGTGTGTGTTTGTGTGTGGGGTGTGTGTGTGTGTTTGTGTGTGGGGGGATGTATGTATGTATGTATGTATGTATGTATGTATGTCTGTGTGTGTGTATGTGTGTATGTATGTATGTTTGTGTATGTGTGTGTTTCGTTGCAATATTTGAAGGACTCGTTTATCTCCCCTATTCTGACTACATCACACACACACACACACACACACACACACACACACACACACACACACAGGGTCCCATTTAAGAGTATGTTGTGTGTATGTCATTGGAGAAAGTAACCTGCACAGTCTAAGTCAATATTACGTGATATGGGGGGGGGGGAGGGGGGGAGAAGGGGAGGGGTAGAGAGAAGGGTGGGGAGGTGGGGGGGAGGGGGGACAGAGAAGGGGTGGGGGGGGAGGGATGGAGGTGATATAGTAATTGAGAGAGGAAGGGGAGGGGAGAGAGAGACAATTGGATACAGACAGAGAGGACAAACACATACATACACACATACATACACACACACACAGAGAGAGAGAGAGAGAGAGAGAGAGAGAGATGATGGACTTTGCAGAACTGTGAAGTGAAAGGTAAGATGGACTGGAGGAGGAACCATGTCAGAAGGAAGGCAAGGAGGAAGGCAAGGAGGGAGGGGAGGGGAAGGGAAGGTAGGTAGGTAGGGAAGGAGGGAGGGAAGGTGGTGGGGAAGGAAGG
>JAWZYT010007042.1:7500-32500 GCA_034508575.1 Petrolisthes manimaculis | reverse complement strand
ACCTAGATAGTAGTGGTTAGGTAGGTGATGAAGAGAGAGTAACCTTAAAACAAAAAGAATAAATGGTAAAAATTTACAATAGCGCCTCCAAGTTTCTTTTTTTTTTTTTTTTTTTTTTTGTGAAATGTTTTACAGCCACTTTAACAACCTGACCTGACCTAACCTAGACCTTTCCCTAACAACCTTCGGTCCTAACCCTGACAACCTTCGGTCCTAACCTTAACAACCTTCGGTCCTAACCTTAAACAACCTTCTAGAACATCAGCGCGCGGTGCATACATGAAATTTTATATTGTGACGAAACCAAATACGAGCACCAAGTTAAACCTTCATGACGGTATTGTATTATATAATTAACTATTATGTTTGCATATTGACATTAAAATGTATTTGGAGGCGTGCTTATAAACTTATACCGAATAAATAAATTAAAATAAAGGTATGGATACAAAGTTGGTGATGTAGACAGAGTAGACTTAAAACAGATAAATTAAAAGTACTTACAGCCATACGGGTGCCGGGTGGTAGTGGTGGACCAGGACCAGCGTCCAAGGAGTGTTGGAGAGCAACTAAACAGAATTCCAACAAAGCGAATTTTCCAAACCATTCTCATAGTTGAGAAAGGTTTAGATGATTCGCTTTTTCGAACTCTATTCAGTTGCTGTCCAACACTCCTTTTTTCCTATAGCCTACCTCACCCTCGGGGCTGTAGGGTGTCAGTAGCCCGTGACTCTTGTGAGGCCCCGAGATTACTGGGGTGTCGTACGAGATGAGACAGTGAAGCTTCGTGGTAATGTTGGTACCGTAGCTTCTCTTCTGCCCCACTAGTAGATGACCACACCTTATTTATATACGTCACTATCAGGGAAGAGCAGCTACACCGTCACTCACAGCATCTTGGAATATGGTCTGGCATATTTTATGTTGTGAGTTGACGACGATGTATCATGTAGGGGAAATTTTCTTGGCGTAGCCAGGATAATTGACGAACAGCTGGACCCAGTTTACCTCTGAAAAACCCACTATCACCTATATGGCTGTACTTACTTACATCAGAGTGCCTTGATTCCTCCAAAGTATCCCAAGAAACATGACCAGCAGGTTAGCAAAAATAATATTAGGAGGCCAGCTGGTGTTGTTCGGAATTATATATAGAAGAATTATAAAAGTTGATCCAAATTTACAAACACTACACTACTTCCTTTTTTAATTAAGATGGTGAAGCATATTTATACAAACACACACTTATTAAATTAACACAAAATTGAGCAACTTACATAGCTATAAATTAAAGTAACACAATAATTAGCAACTTACTTAGCCACATACAGTTGAGTGGTAATGCCGAGAGTCAATAAATGTGTGTGTCTTATTTCGAGTTTCCGAGGCACAGTGTGAGTGAATCTTTTCGACTCTTCCAAATAAGTGAATCTCGACTGAAACTTATTCGGGAGCAGTGTTGCCAGATCTGATGGACGAAATTTCCCCATCTTTAACATCACAATTTTACCTCAAAAATTTACTGTTTGCTCTTGAAGATAGTCGAAAATTAATTAACCATCTTTTTGGTATTTCGTCTGTACTCTAATCGGTGGCCTGCAAAAAAATGTTGCTACCTCTATTATGCGGCGGCGAAGGGACGGCGGCGGTTGCGGCGGGGCGGCGGCGGCGACGACGACGAAAAAAAAAAAAAAAAAAAAAAAAAAAGTAATAATAAAAAAAAAGTAATTAATAAAAATATAAGGCCTGTGTAGTATCGACTATATCCGCTATAAGGCTGTGTAGTATCAGCCACACAGGGACCGGCTCATCATGTCATCCTTGTGTACCCACCACCAAAGCCTATTATTTTTATTATTTTTTGAGGGGGGGAGTAAATAACAAAATATAAAAACTTGCCATATTATTTATTTGGGGGGCAAATAACATAAAAAAATAAAATAAAAAATTGCCATTTATATTTTTGTGGTGGGGTAAAAAAATTGAAATAAAAACTTGCCAAATATACCCTGTTTAATATTAGTGATCTACTTATGGTGTTAATTAAGGAACCCAGTGATGGTGTATGGGAATTGGTGGCTTCTGATTCCTCCTGATCATGCCACGAAACACTCTCCTAGGCATGTGTGTGTGTGTGTGTGTGTGTGTGTCATGGCAATATTTGAAGAACTCATTTACCTCCAATTTTCTGACTACATCACAGGGTCCTTAACAGACATGAATAAATATAGTCTTGGCTTGTACAGTCGATATAAAAAGTATTGGAGCTCTCCTATTGATATTTATAGTTCAATTCAATGTAATACTTTTTTTAATATAATTCAATATGTTATTGCCAACTGTACCACACAAATGAGAAGTGTCACACACTGCGGCACCACCGCACCGCTCTGCACCTCACTGCAGTACAGCATTTGTGGCTCTGCCTCTGTGGCCTCGGACAAAGCCGCAGAATGTAACATCACCCTAAGCTCACATGTAGTTTTTTTTTTTTTTTTTGGGGGGGGAGGGGTTATTATTACAGTATTATAATTATTATATATATGCATTTATCAACATTATACCTTATGAATACAAGTTAGTTAATCTTATACATCTAGTGGCAGTGAATGACAATATGGTAGAGCATTGTATAATAAATACACTAAAGACCTACATAGCTATAACTAAATAATTAATTCTCGGTAATAATAGGCACCATATATTTATTAGTAAAGCTATTTCATTATTAAAAGCAGACAAAAGAAAAAATAAATGCAGACAGACATACAGTACAAAGGATCTATCTATCTATAGCTCTGACGCCTCGTTTCCTCTGGTAACTCCCCCCCAAGGGGATGGCCACGGCAGAAAAGTCTCCAGTCTTCCCTGTTCAAACACTCCCTCCTCACTCGGTCCAGCCCTCCCCTCCCCCTCATGTTTCTCTCCTTTACATACTCTTCCACTCTGTTCTGCCATCTTACTGGTGGTCTGCCTCTCACACCACAGCCCACAACTTCACTTCCATACACCTTCTTTACAAACTCCTCACCTTGCATTCTCTCTACATGTCCAAACCACCTCAGAGTATTACGCTTCACTCTCTCAACCACTCCACACTCACTACCAATTGCCTTCTCACTCATACCACATCTCTTATACACACTCTCATTACTTTCTCCATCCCACCTTGTCAGTCCACATACACCTCTCAAGTAACTCATTTCCACAGTACCTATTCTTGACTGATGAGCCCTACTCCATGTCCAGGTCTCCGACGCTCATGCACTTACTAACAATTAATTAAGAGAAATCAGTCAGTCAGCACAACTCTCCACACACACACACACACACACATATACATACACTCAAAAACTGTAAAAAACGATAAAAAAAAAACAATAAAAATGACAAAGTGTGTTTAAGAGAATGAGTATAACTGACCAAACTTAACACCCTATGGTCAGTATGCAAGAACAATACAATTCATAGTGTTTACGATGGTATGGTATTGGTAAGATGATTATGGCAGTAGCTTTAAGTTGATTATGGATATCCTCATAGTTAAATTATTTCATGTATAGAATTCTTATATTGGATATCTGCATGGTTAAAATATTTCATCTATAATACAGTAGTTTTATTTTGTTTGTTATGGATATCCTCATAGTTAAAAAAAATTCACATACAGTATTCTTATTTTGTTTGTTTGTTATGGCTATCTTCATGGTTAAAATATTTAATGTACAGTATTTTTTTTTTTTTTTTTTTTTTTTTGGTGGATATCCTCATGGTTAAAATATTTTATGTATAATACTGTACAGTACTTTTATTTTGTTTGTTGTGGATATTTTCATGGTTGAACTATTTCATATATGTACAGTACTCTTATTTTTTGTTCATATTTATGGGTATAATTAAACTCTTGTTGTTATTTAAAGCATGACTCTGTTCCCGGCAAATCTTCCACAAGCCTGAGGAATGAGCACAGGAAAAATGTATGTATTTATGTATTTCACTATACAGGAAGTGCTTTATAAACATTATGTATTTATGTATGTATTTATGTATGTATTTATGTATGTATTTATGTATTTCACTATACAGGAAGTGCTTTATAAACATTAGCACAGCATAGATAAAATGTATGTATAGAATTACTGTACAGGTTTCTCACTTGTACTTTATAAAAATTAGCACAGGAAAAATGTAATATCTCTCACTTGTACTTTATAAAAATTAGCACAGAAAAAATGTAATATCTCTCATTCGTACTTTATAAAAATTAGCGCAGAAAAAATGTAATATCTCTCATTTGTGCTTTATAAAAAAAAAAAAAAAAAAAATAGCACAGAAAAAAACAAAAATATTATTCCACTTGTGACCAATAAAAATGTTAAAAGAGAAAAGAGCAGATCATGTGAGGCAGACATAGTATTTAAGGGGGTGTGGGAATAGGGGTGTGTGGGGTTTTGGGGGGATGCAGGGGTTTAGGGGGTGCGGGAGTAGGGGGACAGGCTTGGGGGGGTTAGGGGTGTGTGGGAATAGGGGGACAGGCTTTCTACCCCCCCCCCCCCAGCCTGTCCCCCTATTCACGCACCCCCCAAGCCTGTCCCCATACTCCCACACCCCCTTAACACACTATAGGCTAATTATTCCACAGTGGGTTTGGTTTGTTAGGATCCTCCCCAACCAACCACAAATATTGGCAGTCTTTAATTAAGCGGGAAATTTTGTGTTTGGTAAATCTGGAGCAACTGAATCCTCCAAACTCTCCCAAGCAACACAGCACCATTATATTTGTTCATCTGGTCCTGTTGTTTCCTTGGTATACTTTGGAGGAATCAAGGCACTCACTCCAATGTAACTAAAATGAATTACCACCTTAATTATACCCAACAACAAACTCAGTATCCATGTCCACAAACTCTGTCGGGTATTTTCATTATTACCATAGTTTCATAGTGGCCGGAGTCTTCAAATTCATCCAATCATTCATTCACTCATGAGTCATTTACACAGTTCGGTTTCTTTCGTTAGGGTGCTTACAAACCAAAGAAACCACTGTGGAATCGGCACTTAATGATCTCCAATGTATAGTCCAACCACATTCAAAAGGGCTTCACATATTTTCACATACTAGTAACACACACACACACACACACAGCACCAGTTCAGTAATACTAGTAAAACACACACACCCAGCATGAGTTCAGTTATACCACACACACACTCACACAGTAATACTAGTAAAACACACACACACACAGCACCAGCAGTTCTGTTATACCACACACACACACACACACGGCACCAGTTCAGTAATACCACACACACACACACACACACACACACACACACACACACACACACACACACACACACACACACACACACACACACACACACACACACACACACACACACACACACACACACACACACACACATACACACACACACACACACACACACACACACACACGGCACCAGTTCAGTAATACCACACACACACACACACACACACACACACACACACACACACACACACACACACACACACACACACACACACACACACACACACACCTCAGCATACAGGGCAGCACTGGTCAGGATGGTGGACTGGGTCAGAACATAACACTGGCTCACATGTCATCACTCGACAACGCACATCTCCTCCCTGGGGAAAAAAAAATTATATATATATAGGTTCCAATAAATCAAAATATATCAAGATAATTATAATGCATGTTACATAATACTGGAGCCTAATGCCTACTTACCCCACACACACACATACACACATACACAGTAACCAACATCCCATAAGACACACACTGGAGCCTGTCACTTGCTACACACATACACACACTATACACTTCTACACACAACACACACACTATACACTTCTACACACACACACACACACTATACACTGCTACACACACACACACACACACACTATGCACTGCTACACACACACACACACACTATGCACTGCTACACACACACACACACACACACTATACACTGCTACACACACACACACACACACATTATACACTGCTACACATACACACACACACACACACACTATACACTGCTACACACACACACACACACACTATTCACTGCTACACACACACAATACACTGGTACATACATACCCTACATTTACAGATGGTACAAGGGTCTTTTTGCCAGGTTTCTCCCGGTCGTCTCCTCACGCCTCCTTCCGTCACACACATTTTTCTCCTTCGCTTCCTGTGGCTCCTTCCACCACAAGTGTGCTCCAAGGTTCTTATCTAATTAAAATAGCATACATTACACATTAATATATAGATACCGTCTTTACATATCTAATTACATTATCTAATTAAAACAGTCTTTACATATTCTATTGATTATCTAATTAAAACAGTCTTTACATATTCTATTTATCAAACATTAAGGTCCTTATCTAATTAAAACCGTCTTTACATATTCTATTGATCAAACCCTAAACATATGCAATCCAAAACTTTTAATCCATCTTGCTTCAAATTCCCTAGCGGTGCTTATAGAGGCGGGCATCCGAAATTGAGCTAATTTTCCCGAACCTCGAAAAATTCTAACCTTCTTCTGTAGTTTGAGAATATTCTTATACTGTACATACATTATTATCAGTGTCAGAGATGCAGCTATAAGTATCCCGAACCTCAAAAATTTCTAACCTTCTTTTGTAGTTTTAGATTATTCTTGTACAGTACATTATTATCAGTGTCAGTAAGTTTCCCGAACGTTGATAAAATTCTAACCTTCTTCTGTAAGTGGAGGATATTCTTAGAGAGCTGCTCCACCAACACCTCAATGCCTTCTATCCTCTGTTCATTCAGATCTGGTACATAGTCCACCATAACGTCGTCCTCTCTGCCCTCCTCTTTGGGAATCCTGTCTCGGTGTGTCTTGGTCTCTTGGCTGGGGCGGGGTGAAGGTGAGGTTGATGCTGCTGCTGCTTCTCTCTCTCTGTGGGTAATGGTTATGGGGATACAATAATAATGTCTAGTTTACCATTGTTGTTATTGGTTGTGTGTTATAGTGTGTTATACCTGTTGCTTCTCTCTCTGTGGGTAATGGTTATAGGGATACAATAATAATCTCTAGTTTACCATTGTTGTTATTGGTTGTGTGTTATAGTGTGTTATACCTGTTGCTTCTCTCTCTGTGGGTAATGGTTATAGGGATACAATAATAATGTCTAGTTTACCATTGTTGTTATTGGTTGTGTGTTATAGTGTGTTATACCTGTTGCTTCTCTCTCTGTGGGTAATGGTTATAGGGATACAATAATAATCTCTAGTTTACCATTGTTGTTATTGGTTGTGTGTTATAGTGTGTTATACCTGTTGCTTCTCTCTCTGTGGGTAATGGTTATAGGGATACAATAATAATCTCTAGTTTACCATTGTTGTTATTGGTTGTGTGTTATAGTGTGTTATACCTGTTGCTTCTCTCTCTGTGGGTTTGGTTATGGGGATTCAATAATAATCTCTAGTTTACCATTGTTGTTATTGGTTGTGTGTTATAGTGTGTTATACCTGTTGCTTCTCTCTCTGTGGGTTTGGTTATGGGGATACAATAATAATCTCTAGTTTACCATTGTTGTTATTGGTTGTGTGTTATAGTGTGTTATACCTTTTGCTTCTCTCTCTCTGTAGGTAATGGTTATAGGGATACAATAATAATCTCTAGTTTACCACTGTTGTTTTCTATGAATCCATGTTCAGTAAACCTTCATTATTATTTATGGGGTATTATGGGTGTGTAATATACAATGGAGATTTCCTGTACACAGATTCATTACATAGAGAGCAATACACATCACAACACAACATAACACAACACAAAGGCAACACATCTACAACAATTATTGACTTCCTATTAAAACTAAAATGGTGATACAGTACCGCCGGGTAAATAAAAAAAATGAGTGATTAAGAAGTACAATCATCTAAATATTATCCAAGAAAAACATTTAACATTCTGAGAGCATCATCACCTTTCCGCTAGAAGTACAAGTGCAGCCGTCGCATTTAAAGAGTACAATTCCAATTTTTCTTCGAGTGAGAGTACTTCATTGGTGAGGTAGTTGGCTGTGGCGGTGTGCTGGCCAAGTTTATTATTATTGTGTTTACTTGAGGCTGTTGGAAAGTCATGTTGGGGTTGGTTGATGTGGTGGTTGGATGTTGAAGGGGTGTGTTGGTGGGGTTTGGATGTTGAGGTGTGTTGGTGGTGTGTGTTGCTTGCTGTGGGTGTGTGTTGGTGTTGATGGAGGGTGTTGCTGTGGTGGTTTGCTTCTTCTGTTATAGTGTGTTGATGGAGTGTATTGCCGTGTTGCATGGTGGTGGCGTGGTCTCGGTCCTCCTTGTGCGAGAACTGATCAGTCTGCCGACGGAAACGGAACCCCAAAGACTGAGTCAGGCTGTTGAAGTGGCCGTCGTTCTGACAGTCTGAAAAAAATAGGGTCCAAGTCACAAGTTGTATTTTGTCTCTTAAAATTAATTATTCCCATGCAGAATCCAAACCTGAAAATTTTACATTGACCTTCACACTAAGCATAAAATATATTCAGTTTGTTCAAATTTTATATATCTCTCCCACTAAGCATAAATATATGTTCAGTTCAAATTTTTCCTGTCCCTTACTTTAACCTGTACAGTAACTTATAAATACTTGTCCTTCACTCTAACCTCTAACCTGTACAGTAACTTATAAATACTTGGTTTCTCACTCTAACCTCTAACCTGTACAGTAACTAATAAATATTCGGTCCGTACACTCTAACCTCTAACCTATACTTGGTCCGTACACTCTAACCTCTAACCTATACTTGTTCCCTACACTCTAACCTCTAACCTATACTTGTTCCCTACACTCTAACCTCTAACCTGTACAGTAACTAATAAATATTTGGTCCGTACACTCTAACCTCTAACCTATACTTGTTCCCTACACTCTAACCTCTAACCTATACTTGGTCCGTACACTCTAACCTGTACAACATTCGGTCCATAGTCGTAGGTTAACAATGGGTAGGTCTTGGCATCGTACAAAGGCCGGACTCTGTAGCCTCGGCAACACAAACACGTCCTCGGTCACGTCCCTGATGGAGTCGCCGTTGTCACATATCACACGACCCAGGCTGGCTTCCCTCAGTTGCTCCAGCTGCTCCGGTTTGAATGTGGTCGGATTCTCGTACCAAAATCTGAAGGAGGGGTTATGTAGTTGATGTAGTTGATGTAGTTTATGTAGGTGCAGGGACCCATATGATTTTTGTAGCCTTAAAGGGGTGTGGGAATAGGGGGACAGGCTTGGGGGGTGCAGGAGTAGGGGACAGGCTTATTAAATTAAATAGCAATTAAAGTATTAGCTATTAAGGAGAAGAAACTAATGAAGATAAAACTAATGAGAGAAAGGAAAGCTAATGATAACCTGACCTGACCTGTATTTTCAATTATAACTTTTCAGGTCCCAATAAAATTACAAGTAGAGCTGACCTGTCTTTTTAACTTTTCAGGTCCCTAAGAAAATTACAAGCAGATCTGACCTGTCTCCATCTCTGAGTCTCCTGAACTGGTCGACCAGGAGGCAGTGGAAGGTGGGGCCGACCCGGGCGCCTTCCACCGGGTCCTCCAGTAACCCTCCAACCCACAGGTCAACATTACCTGTACACAAAGGATGGAGGCATTAATTGGTTGGTTGATTGGTTGGTTGGTTGGTTGGTTGGTTGGTTGGTTGATTGATTGATTGATTGATTGATTGACAGGTTCTATTAATTGACTGAATGATTGTGATTTATGGATTGTGATTGGTTGATTGTGATTTATGGATTGATTGGTTGATTGTGATTTATTGATTGATTGATTGTGGTTTATTGATTGATTGATTGACTGATTGACAGGTTTTATTAAATGACTGATTGATTGACAGGTTCTATTAATTGATTGATTAATTGGTTGGTTGCCCTCCATAACATAAACAAACAAACTTATTGCAAAATAAACCTAACTACAGTACAGTACAATATATAAATAACAACTAACCGAGATTTCCATACAAGTGAGTGAGTGAAAAATACACCTTAAACTACGGTACAGTACAATATATAAATAATTCCTTATCTGGATTTCCATATAAGTGAGTGAGTGAAAAATAAACCTATAACGACGGTACAGTAAAGTATATAAATAATTCCTTACCAGGATTTCCATACAAGTGAGTGAGTTTGTCCCTGATGTGTTGTGAGGTGATATCCCCGGCGAGGTCATCAAACGAGTCGGGTACAGACAGATTACACGCCTCCCTCCACTCGGTGTAGCCAGGTAAGCCGTGGTCCCTCCCTCGCTGAATGTTTAGGGCGGCCAAGTCAAGGGCAATCTCCTGGGCCGCTCGGAACAACTTCTCCGTCAGCTCCGTGTTGAGGAATTGTCCAGGCATCTGTTGGAAAAGAACCGGTTATAATATTACGGTGA
This sequence comes from Petrolisthes manimaculis, assembly GCA_034508575.1. Taxonomy (NCBI): domain Eukaryota; kingdom Metazoa; phylum Arthropoda; class Malacostraca; order Decapoda; family Porcellanidae; genus Petrolisthes; species Petrolisthes manimaculis. Next base: position 22,007 of record JAWZYT010007042.1, on the reverse strand, counting down.
ATTGGATGGTTACACAATCCTTCAATTTATTAATTAGATGGCTACAAAATCCTTCAACCTACACAATCCTTCAATTTATGATGTGAAACTAATCTAATACAATGAAATGGATGACTACAGAATCCTCCAATTTATAATGTGAAATTATTCCAAAATAATTAATTAGATGGCTACAGAATCTTTCAACTTACACAATCCTCCAATTTATTATGTGAAACTAACCCAAAACAATGAAATGGAAGGCTACAGAATCCTCCAATATATGTCACCAAACAATTGCCCTACCAGAATTACTCACGTGATTTGTTTCCTGGCATAGTTTGGTGGAATCGGTATCACTTCAATTCACCAAAAAATAGTACAAATTGTGTCACCAATCACCAGATGTGTTTATCTGATAAAATATGACGAAACAGTTTTCCTTATAGCAGCTAGTGGTAAGTGAAAAGAATTAAAAGAAAATGAATAATGTGCAGCTAGTGGCAAGTGAAAAAAAATTAAAAGAAAATGAATAATGTGAAGCAAGTGAAAAGAAAGAAAAGAAAATGAATAATATGCAGGTAGTGACAAGTGAAAAGAAAGAAATGATAAATGAATAATATGCAACATAGAGTAACAAGTGTCTTCAACCGACTGACTTTAAGTTTGGCGGGGATTGCAAAGAGTCCTCTGAGTAGCGGATCGACGCCCCCTTCCTGAACCAGACGCCAGGGACTGAAGAAGGCCTTGTGTAGTGGTAAGTGTCCCTCGGCAATCGGCTGGAAGGTCGAGTTGAGGCGGTGAAGAATTGGGTTGATGAGTGAATGTCCAAATCTGCAGAAAAAATTGGTATATACAGTATTTATATAAAAACAAAAACTGAGGCTGTGTTAAAAGGATAGTGTTAAATTTATTCATTATATATTGACCCAGTCTATATTATACATAAGGGATTTACTGTGGGGTTTAAGGGGGTGTGGGAATAGGGGACAGGCTTGGGGGGAGGGGGGGTTATGGGGGTGTGGGAATAGGGGACAGGCTTGGGGAGATTTTGGGGTGGGGGGTGGGGGTAGGGAGACAGGCTTGGGGGGAGGGGGGGTTATGGGGGTGCGGGAATAGGGGACAGGCTTAATTTCTACCCACCCCAAGCCTGTCCCCCTACTCCCGTAATCCCCCAAACCCCACCCCCCTCAAAGCCTGTCCCCTATTCCCACACACACCCAAAAAAATACCAAGCCTGTTTCCCTATTCCCGCACCCCCAAGCCTGTCCCTCTACTCCTACACACCCCAAAACTCCCCATCCCCAAACCCCGCCCACTACTCCCTCCCGCACCCCCTTGTTTAACTGACCTATAAGCCGCCGTAGCAAACACATTACTTATAGTTGGGTTAAGATTAGGGTTGTAACCAGTGTAAGGGCCAAGTTGTTGCATCCCTCGTTGACCAATGATATGAGGCAGCCAGTGGGTGTAGGTTATGTGTTGCATTTCACCTCCTATTATCTGAAAAAGGTTAAGAAGGGGAAAAGTTTTATGTGTTGGTGGTGGTAAATCTGGAGTAATTACTGAACCCTTTACACTATCTGGTAAGTCTGGAGTAACTGAATCCTTTTAACTATTTGAAAGAAACTGAATCCTTAGTCTAAACTATCTATTAAATCTGGAGCAATTCAATTCTCTAAACTATCTCGTAAAACTGGAGTAATTACTGAATCCTTTAAACTATTCCAAGCAACAAAACTAAAATAAAGATGATACACACATTAACTTCAGATAAAATAGAGATGATACACACATTAACTTCAGATAAAATAAAAATGATACACACATTAACTTCAGATAAAATAAAAATTACATTAACTTTGATTAAAAAAAAGAGGCTATACATTTAATTTCAGCTATTATAAAGATGATACACACATTAACTTCAGCTAAAATTAAAAGGACATTAACTTTGATTAAAAAAAAGAGTGTAAATTTAAATATAATACATACATTAACTTCAGCTAATATAAAAAGAACATTAACTTTGATTAAAACAAAAGAGTCTATATTTACCTTCCTTGCTTCCTGGTATATTCTGTCCCCATCCCAGTGTGGGTTGAGAAGGTTGAGAGCGTCTGCAATCCTGTTGTGTTCACGGAACCATACTGTATGCATCGCCGTCAATCCAGACTGTTCAAATTTTATTATTATTATTAAAGTTTACAATAATGATCATCTGACATTTATATAGTTGATGGGTAAAGAGAAGTGTGATTTAACAATTCTGGATTACTAAAGTTTTCAATCAACTTAACTAAATTAAAATAGTATTATAAGTTCTTCAATAAACTAAACTACAGTACAGGTATACTAAAATAATACATAAATTCATCAATAAACTAAACTAAACTAAAAAATATTATTATTATACATAACATCTGAACTAAACAAGATTATTATTATTATTATTATACATAGCATCTGAATTTGTTCCTTGGCACACCTGTTCAATGACTTTTAATTAAACAAGATTATTATTATTATTATACACAGCATCTGAACTTATCCCTTGGCATACCTGTTCAATGACTCTAAATTAAACAAGATTATTATTATTATACACAGCATCTGAACTAATCCCTTGGCAGACCTGTTCATTGGCCCTGATATCACCGGCCAGGAAGCAGTCAATGGCACTCTCACTCCTGTCCCTCCTACAGTCCACCGGGGCACCGTCACTGAAGGGCATCAGGGGTTTTCCCCCCGGCATGGTGAGTCCCTCCCGTAGACGTCCGCGGTCGCCGGTCGTGTTACGCAGGAGTCGCATCTCACCGGCACTCGATCCGTACACCTTAATAAAAATATAATAGTAAAACAGAGACGAGATAATCTAGTAAAACAGACGAAATAATCTAATAAAATATAATGGTAAAACAGAGATGAGATAATCTAATAAAATATAATGGTAAAACAGAGATGAAATAATCTAATAAAATATAATGGTAAAACAGAGATGAGATAATCTAATAAAATATAATGGTAAAACAGAGATGAGATAATCTAATAAAATATAATGGTAAAACAGAGATGAGATAATCTAGTAAAACAGAGAAAATAAAATAATAAAAAAGAGACGAGATTAATCTGATAAAATATAATAATAAAGCCGAGACAGACCTGAGATGCATCAATGAAAGAAGTGAGTTGGTTGATCTGTTCCCTGGGCAGGACGTTATCGAAGAACACGGAGGTCATACCCGAACCACAGATGGCCGACGACCGTGTGAACTCCATACAGCGGTGGTGACGGATGCGGGGGTCATTGGGGGGAATCTCTATGGGGAAGCACGGAGCAGCGTAGTCACATGACCTGATGTAAAGAGGGAGGAGCAACAAGAAGTACAGTAAATTATGTTGCAAGTAATACTACAGTTAATTAAGTTGCAAGTAATTAAAGTACTGTATAAAATAACATTAGTATAATAAATTAAGTAGAGTTAAAGTACAGTATAAAATAACATAAAGTACAGTACAGTAGTAAATAGAGTACTGAATAAAATATTATAACTGAGGAAAGCAATATAAAGCATAATTAAATAAGACCCAATATACTCACCTTATACAACTGACCCCATCGGAGAAGCTCTCGGCCGCAACAGAGGGTAGGGCGTGGTCAAGGTCATGGTCGAGAAACTGTCCCCACTGCATCAACATGTGTGAACAGTGAAGGTCCGGTGACACCTCCTCTGTACTCATGATCCGCGTTGACACCAGGCGGGCACTCGGCTTGAAGAAACCGTTGTACCGCTTGGTTTTGGACCAGCCTGGATGATGGAACCCAACCAATGTATGTATCTTAGACAAATGCTATGTATGTAGTGCAGTACAAACAATATCGACCTTAAGAAATGTCTAAGTACAGTGACTTTATCTCTAGCCAAACAATAGATGACTCTTACAACAACAATAACAACAACAAACTCCATCATGACTCTTACAACTACAGTATAACAATAATAACAACAACAAACTCCATGATTCTTACAACAATAACAATAATAACAACAACAAACTCCGTGACTCTTACAACAACAACATGCATTATTTACTGACCTACAGGTGTGTTGAAACCATTCTCATAGATTGGTTTGAGTACCCGCCTGAAGCTGGTAAGTGAGGCACCCCACAGTGGGTTACGTAGGTTGTTACAGGAGCCATCAACGGTACGGAAGCGAGTATGGAAGCACATGTCGTCGCAGTAAACAGTGCGTCGGTGAGCCAGACACCCGGACAGGTTGGTCAAGAGGTGTAGTTTCTCCGGTGACAGCAGGTCCTGGTAGCTGAAGGCTGGGGAGAGACTCGACGTCAATCTGTTATGTAGTCACGTCACAATAAACAACACCGAGGGATCAACTGCATCAGTAGGTCTTTCTATTTCTACCTTCATGATGATTATATGTACAGTACAGTCGGTCTCAAGAATTCATACACAGAGCATTGGTTACAAGTGGTCTTTTTTCAACACATACTGTATTGTATTCATGGTTCTGCTGACTGATTCAAGTATTAACCAAATCACATTGCTAGAAAAGTTTGGCATTAGGAAATTAATGTACAGTACTAAATATTCCAGTTGCTACGAATCTTGATGTCACAGGAGTGTATACAAATTCCTGTGGCCGACTATACTGTACCTATACACATACATACCAAAGTCACATATATACTGTATTCTGTTACTAGTGATAGTTATGTAGTGGTGGTGACAAACAATATATGAGTAACAGTGACAACAACCTTCAAAATAATGATAATTTTACCTGTGATCAAAATGGGGAGGATGACAATAATGATAATACAGTACAGTACTAATAATGATGGATACCATGAGAATGATAAATGTACAAAAGTAAACAATCCTTATATACCGGAGTTATAGACATAAAATGTACAAATAAAGGTATCACAAGTAATTCATAAAAGTGAACTAACTACAAAACAAGTGTAACAATCAGTGTACAGAAGAATATACATAAATAATCAGTACACAACTTATAACATGTATGGTTGGACACATGAATTCTTACACAGGCTATATTACGGAAAGAGAGGTTCTTATTCTGAAAGTGCTGCAGTGAATGATCTACCAAATGATTCGGTAATTAGCAAAACAAGAAACCCAATAATAATGATGTAGGGCAGTTACGTAGTCTTACATTTTCTATATGTTGCAACCTCTCGAAAACAAGAGTGTGTGTTGTTTTCGAGAGGTTGTGTGTGTACGAATTCTTATGGCCAATAGTACATAATTATGGAAGATATACAGGTCCAATGTTTACTATATTACTGTACATTATTTTAATCACTTACAAGTCAGATTGAAGACCATTCCAGACTCAACATGTCCCTTAATAATCCTCAGTGTTTGTTCAATCTTCTCAGCGGCTCTGGCAATCTCACGTCCATCCGATGAAGGGAAGCGGAAGATACGCAGCAGTTCATGTGGCGCTGGCGACCGTGCTCTATCTCGCTGAAACAACTGACTGTCGGGTCGGGAAATAAAGTTTTTGCTGAAACAACTGACTGTCGGGTCAGGAAATAAAGTTCTTGCTGAAACAACTGACTGTCGGGTCGGGAAATAAAGTTCTTGCTGAAACAACTGACTGTCGAGTTGGGAAATAAAGTTCTTGCTGAAACAACTGACTGACGGTGAAATTGGGATAAAAGATTTTTGCCAAAACTACCGACTGTCAAATTGGAAAGTGCAAATTCTTGTATTACGTTACTTGGAAGGGAATTAAGTCTGTTTATATCCACCACAAAAGATATATTAGGCATTCTCTTATATGTTTTCCTCTCACCTTATAGTATCATTGACTGCTCTGTCCACTTGTTCCTGTGCTTCCTCAAAACTCTCCTCCAGAAATTCGTCACCAGCGTGAGGTCGGGAGGTCTCTGAAAGCAAAGGTTTATCTATATAATGGCATCAATTTACAATGTACTGTTGCCATCGGATGACTAGAGGCCACCTCATCCACAAACATACTGGTGTTGTATCTGGTATCAGTGAAATATATGAATCGCACCGAAATTCAGTCGTCTGCTCAGGTAAAACAAACCCAGTGATAAGTTGTCATTATGCAGATTTAACTTTTCTGCAATGAATATCATGCAAAAGAAGCTTGTTGGTGTAAGAGGTGGAGGTGGCATCCAGTCATCTGATGGCAACTGCACCAAAAATAAACTAACACCTTAAAAAATTACAATGCTTTAAAAAAAATAAAAAAATAAAACACACACACACACACAAACACACCTCCATCAACCAATTAACGAACTAACCCTGTATGTTAATGATGGCCCGAGCTGTGGTGTACCCGACGAGATTCTGTGCGTTACATTCATAGGTGCCACCATCACCTTCCGTCACGTTGTATACAAACAGAGACCCTTCATCATCAACTCTGCAGAGGCAATAATACAGTACACGTCATACTCAGTAAAGTATTAAAAGTGTATTGCAATGTATACAAACAGCCCAACCCAACCCATCCCAAACCAACCCATCCCATCCCATCCCAACCCAACCCAACCCAACCCAACCCAACCTAACCTAACCTAACCTAACCCATCCCATCCCAACCCAATCCAACCTAACCTAACCTAACCCAACCCAACCCAACCTAACCTAACCTCACCTTACCTAACCTAACCTAACCTAACCTCACCTTACCTAACTTCAGTAATTGGACACATATATACCTGAGTCTTGAGCTGAGTTGTAATAGTGTTCCGTCTTTCCTCCAAGTGACAGCTGGCCGAGGTCGACCTTCCACTTTACACTCCAGTATTGCCACATCCTGACCCGCTATGGCTGTAGTGTCTCGGGGTTCCTTGCGGATCACCGGCGCCACCTGTCACGAAAAAAAAAAAAAAAAAAAAAAAAAAAAATCAACGTTATGGATATTTGTTTACTATACGATGTCTTAATCAAGGGGGTGCAGGAATAGGGGGATAGGCTTGGGGGGGTTTAGGGGGGGTGCAGGAGTAGGGAACAGGCTTGGGGTTGTTTTGAGGGGTGAGGGAGTAGGGGGACAGGCTTGGGGGGTTTAGGGGTGTGTGGGAATAGGGGACAGGCTTTCTACCCACCCCAAGCCTGTCCCCCTATTCCCGCACCCCCTTAATTACTGAGGTGTTTCTTCTCACCTGATCCCTGACATAGAGTACCGCTGACGCCTCCTGCATCCCGGCATCGTTCTGGGCGCGGCAGGTGTACTCGCCCTCATCCGACCGACGCACGTTAGACACACCAAGGCTGATTCCTATACAACAACAAAACACAACCATCAGGCATTTTGTTATCACTTTGGGAACTGATATGAATGATAACAAGATAGATATACGGTAAACTCCAAGACGGATTCCTACAACAACAACACACAACCATCAGGCATTTTGTTATGATTTTGGGAACTGATACGAATGATAACCAGACATATATATACATGTATATACGATAAACACCAAGGCAGATTTCTATACAACAATACAATACCATTAGACATTTTATTTTGACTTTGGGATTGATTGATTGATATTAGGCGCCGCTTATCTCTTTGAGAAAGGATATGAATGATAACAAGATATATATATATACAGTAAACTCCAAGACTGATTCCTACAACAACAACACACAACCATTAGGCATTTTGTTATCACTTTTGGAACGGATATGAATGATAACCAGACAGATGTATATATGATAAACACCAAGGCAGATTCTTATAACAATACACTATCCATTAGGCATTTTGTTATCACTTTGGGAACGGATATGAATGATAAACAAAAAGATATACGATAAAATTTGAGTTGTTCTCTACACATTTCCATCACTCAGAATTTACCATACAGAAATGATTAAAATTTGAGTTCTACTGTATACACATTTTTATCCTTCAGAATTTACCATAAAGAAATGATGATGAGTCGTATAATAGTGACAGATGGTGAGTCCTCCCTGCACAACAACACTAACACAACAACAACACTAACACAACAACAACAACAACAACACTATCACATCACAACACTATCAGAATACAACACTATCATCACCAATATATACTCACCATGCAGAGCGATGGTGAGTCCGCCCCGAGGTACGATGGCATCACCGTCCTTAAACCAGGATATAATGGGTTGAGGAACACCATCGGCTTGGCAGGTAAATTGTACACTACTGCCTGGACCTGTATATTGGTCATTAGGCTCCACTGTCAGTCTGGGTGGAACTGTTGGCAAGATAAGAAAAAAATATATACTGATACTGATAATACAGATAATATTTATATTGTAGGTAAGATAATACACATATACTGATACTGTAGATATACTTATACTATAGGTAAGATTATACACATATACTGATACTGTAGGTAAGATAATACACATATACTGATACTGTAGGTAAGATAATACACATATACCAATACTGTAGGTAAGATAATACACATATACTTATACTGTAGATATACTTATACTATAGGTAAGATTATACACATATACTGATACTGTAGGTAAGATAATATTGGTCATTAGGCTCCACTGTCAGTCTGGGCAGAACTGTAGGTAAGATTATACACATATACTCATATTGTAGGTAAGATTATACAGATATACTGATACAGTAAGTAATAAATAAATAAATAAATAAACAAACGAGGAATGTGATAATTTACCGAGGACCCTGAGTGTGGCTGAAGCAGAGATCCTTCCGAGATGATTGGCAGCGGTGCATCGATAAACACCCGAGTCATTACGGACAGTGGCCGAGATGGAGAACGCACCCACACTAGATATCTGATAAAGAAAGACACACAACCATTATTATCATTTATACAGAGACTGATATAGAGACACAACCATTATTATTATTTATACAGAGACTGATAAAGAGACACACAACCATTATTATTATTTATACAGAGACTGATAAAGAGACACACAACCATTATTATTATTTATACAGACTGATAGAGAGACACAAACATTATTATTATTTATACAGACTGATAAAGAGACACACAACAATTATTATTCATACAGAGGAACCTGGATAAAAACCTGATAAAGAGACAACCATTATTATTTATACAGAGACTGATAAAGAGACACAACAATTATTATTTATACAGAGACTGATAAAGAGACACACAACAATTATTATTTATACAGAGGAACCTTGATAAAAACCTGATGAAGAGATTGATTGATTGATTGATATTAGGCGCCACAACACAGCAAGCAGGAAGGATATAGAAATTTATCATTATTATTTTTTTTTTCTTAATCTCCATGGCTGACCTGAATCCTGGGTCCTTCCACTACGGGTACATCACTCCTGGTCCACACTATGAATGGTCTTGGTGTACCCGATGTATGACACTTCAGCTGGGCCGGTTCACCTTCCGACACGCTCACGTCACTCGGCAACTCCAAGAACCTGGGTTTGGTGGAGGACGGGGACGGGGGCGGGGGCAGGGGTGGGGGTTGTGGGACAGTGGGGGGTGCAGTGACCGTCAATAACCCACTCAGCTCACTGTCTGGTTAATTTAGAGAAAAGTAGAGTATTAGTGTTGGTAAATCTGGAATAAAATGTCGATTCCTCCAAACTAATTCCGAGCAACAGAATATCATTATTTTTGTTCATATGGTCCTGTTGTTTCATGGCATACTGTAGTTTGGAGGAATCAAGGCACTCCAATGTAACAAAAATGAATAACCCCCTTAAATGTAAATAAATATTAATTGCTTATTCTCATTCCCCAATACAGTATAATATCTATTTATCAATCTATCTATCTATCTATAGCTCCGACACCTCACTCCCTCCGGGAATTCCCCCCCCCAAGAGGGTGGCCACGGCAGTAGTGTCTCCAGTTTTCCCTGTTCCCGCACTCCCTCCTCACTCGGTCCAGCCCTCCCCTCCCCCTCATGTTTCTCTCCTTTACATACTCTTCCACTCTGTTCTGCCATCTTACTGGTGGCCTGCCTCTCACACCTTCTTTACAAACTCCTCACCTTGCATTCTCTCTACATGTCCAAACCACCTCAGAGTATTACGCTTCACTCTCTCAACCACTCCACACTCAATACCAATTGCCTTCTCACTCATACCACATCTCTCATACACACTCTCATTACTTTCTCCATCCCACCTTGTAAGTCCACATGCTCCTCTCACCTCACCACACCTCTCATTTTCCATCCCCCTATACAGTACCTCATTCCTCACCTCTCCACTTCTCATTATTCATCTCACTCATAATTCATCTCAATAAAACCTACCCTGCCTGGTACTCTCATCTTGTTGTTGTTGATGTTGAAGTTGTTGTTGCTGTTGATCTTGTTGTTGCTGTTGATCTTGTTGCTGTTGTTGATCTTGTTGCTGTTGTTGATGTTGCTGCAGGTGTTCTTGTTGTTGCAATTGTTGGTGTTGTTCCAGGTGTTGATGTTGTTGATGTTGCAGGTGCTGTTGTTGTTGTTGTTGTTGATGTTGGTGTTGGTGTTGTGGTGCCATCTTAGCCTTCCTGGACTTCACCTCCCCTTGTTGGTTGGAGGCCAGACACTCGTAGAAGCCCATGTCCGAGTGTTGTGTGTCTTCAATCATCAAGGTGCCATCGGTGAGAACACTGTACCGCTCGTTGGGGCCAATTACCTCGTTACTGGCAAAAGAAAAAATGTGGTGGTGGAAATAGAAGATGTAGTGGTGGTGGAAATTGAAGATGTGGTAATGGTGGTGGTGGTGGTGGTGGTGGAAATAGAAGTTGTAGTGATGGTGGAAGTAGAAGATGTGGTAATGGTGGTGGTGGTGGTGGTGGTGGTGATGGTGGTGGTGGTGGAAATAAAAGATGTGTTGTTGGTGGTGTTGTGAGTGTGGTTGTAGTCGTTTTATTTCCATATGTATGACACGCACACACACACACACACAAATCCAATTACACACACAAAAACAAAATAAACACCCACACACCCACAAACCGAATTACACACACACATATACACAAATCCAATTATACACACACACACACAAATCCAATTACACACACACACACATATACACAAAACAAACACACACCCACACCCACAAATCCAATTACACACACACACATATACACAAATCCAATTACACACACATACACACACAAATCCAATTACACACACACACCCACACACAAATCCAATTACACACACACACATATACACAACTCCAATTACACACACACACACACACACACACACACACACACACCATTAAATACTTACTTATGTAGCCAGGTGACTTCCGGTTGAGGGTCGCCTTCTACTTTACACGTGAAGTAAGTTGTCCTGCCAAACCTGACGTCAACATCTGATGGCTCCTCTTTGATGTGTGGCTCACCTGTCAATCACAACACATAGATGGTGATAATGATGGCGATGGTGGTGGTGAGTGGTGGTGTGAGTGTTGATGATGGTGGTGTGAGTGGTGATGATGGTGGTGTGAGTGTTGGTAAATGGTGGTGGTAATAGTGGTGAATGGTGGTAAATGGTGGTGATAATGGTGGTGTGAATGGTAGTAAATGGTGGTGATGATATATAATGTCAACATCTTTCTCGTCATCTACCCACTCACACACTGAAATAATAATAATAATAATAATAACATCTCTCATCATTTAATTAAGCGGGTATCACACCATGTCGTCGGAAAAAGTGCCCGTGTGATACCCAATTAAATTACTCACTAACACATTGAAATACTACTGTACTACTACTACTACTACTACTACTACTACTACTACTAATAATAATAATAATAATAATAATAAAATCTCTCCTCCTCCTCATTATTTACTCACCAACACATTGAAATACTACTACTACTACTACTACTGTACTACTACTACTACTACTACTACTACTACTACTAATAATAATAATAATAATAATAATAATAATAATAACAATAAAATCTCTCCTCCTCCTCATTATTAACTCACCGACACATTGAAATACAGTGTCATTAAGTGATGTTAGACTCTTTCCGTGTAGACCTGATGGGAAATGACAAGTAGCCGCCACCTGTGTTGTGTGTTGTTTCTCCTTCACCATCTGGGCCAACCACATCATCTGACAGTCGCAGATTAACGCGTTCGAATCCAACCGTCTGGAAATATTGATAAAAAATAACTTAAAAGAAATATATAGAGATACCGGTGATATATAAATGGGCCGACCGCATCATCTGACAGTCACGGATTAACGCGTTTGACTCCAATTGTCTGAAAAATGAAAATATGATGGGTTTTTTATTGAAAGAATTGATTGCCGATTTGTTGCAGTGTTGCCAGATCCAGCTGGGTCCATGTACAATATTTTGCCCCGGTCATTTCCTGTACTTTACCACGGTTATTTCCCAGTAGTTTGCCCAGGTTAGGTACCAGTAGTCTGATACGGTCTAGGTTAGGTTGGGTCAGGTCAGGCTAATTTCAAAATGCCCCAATTGAATATCTTGGAAATTTGTGGAGGAAATGCCATAGAAGAAAATAGTCTTAGAATGGTCTAAATAAGTAGGTAATGAAGGTAGAAAAAAAATGTACGTAATAAGGATAATTCTTTCAATATTTACCAAAGAAAATATTATATAAAATCAGTAGGGAAAAATTCTGGTGATAAAAAAAGAGTTGATATTATCAAGAGAAATTACACACACACACACATACGCACACACCATCTATATGTAACCACAAAATTTAACTAAAAAATAACTAAATAGATAAAAAAAAAAAATAATAATCACAATTAATGAACCATTACCTCACAATTAATAATAATTAAAAAAATAATAATAATAATAATAATAAACAAAATCAACTTACAATCGCCTGAGGGAGTGGAGGGTGGAGAAGGCGCCCCTGGGAACTCTCTGAAGTCTGTTGTTATGAAGGAACCTGAAGGAGTGAGTCATCAAGTTAGAAAATAGTGAAGAAATTAAAAAGTTATATAATATAGTGAAGAAATTAGTTAGTTTTAGTCACGTATGAGTCAGAATTTTTGGAGGTACTGTACGGTATAAAATTTTAGTGTCTTTTAAATATTGCCACAAAAATAAAAAAATATAATATAATATAATATAATAATACACACACTTATATTAATTTAATCCTACTACACACACATTCATTCATTCTCATTCTTTCTCTCTCTCTCTCTCTCTCTCTCATTTCCTCAACCTCATTTCCTTTCTTCAGAACATCTAATAATAATAATAATAATAATAATAATAATAATAATAATAATAATAATAACTATATATACACATGCATACTGTACAGAAAATGTTATATATAAGTAAACAATGAAATTTCAGGCTACGTGTAAATAAATATTATATCTACAATTACATCATTAATTCCTACGAGTAATAGAATGTTATATCTACGTGTAATTAAATCTACGTGTAAATAAAATGTTATATCTAAATTACATCAATAAGTCATAAGTAATTAATTCCTACGTGTAATTAATTAAATGTTATATCTACAATCATATCACCAGGCCATAAGTAATTAATTAATAGATCATTAAGCTACAATATTTACATAACTGCATGACTAGGCCTACTTGTACTCGTTAAATTACAATAATATTAAAGGGTAATTAGTGTTAATTAATTTTGGAGCAAATGATTCCTCCAATTATATAAACTATTCCAGGCAACAGGATACCATTATTATTATTATTATTATTATTTTTTATTTTTTTTTATTTTTTTTTTCATCTGGTCCTGTTGTTTCCTGACATACTTTGGAGGAATCAAGGCACTCCAAAATGATCAAAAGTATACCATCACTTTTTAATATTATTCTAATCAGGTTCTGTTAATTGTTAATCTCACTACGATACTTTTTATTTTTTTTTTCTACTTTTTTTTTTTTTTTCTACTTTTTTTTTTTTTTTTCTTTATTTTATTTTTTTTACTCACAGCCTTTGTAATCTATTTAATTGATGGAAAACTTCAGGTGCTAATCTTTCTATCTTGTTGAAATGAAGGTATCTGTAAAAACAAACAAATTAAATAAACAGGTCATATATATAATCATTTATTAAGCCTGCATTTCGCTCGTCACATGTAATAATTAAATTTTAGGCCTGTTGTATTCCGGTGTTCGTCGCATATAAGTTTTAGGCCTGTACTGTATATCGTTTCGTCACATAACAATTTTAGGCCTGAATTACACACACAAACACACACACTATAAACTCCATCATTACTCTCTCTCTCTCTCTCTCTCTCTCTCTCTCTCTCTCCTAACGGGAACCGCCTTTATCTCTATCACCTTTTTCTGGCGCTATACCACCTCCATGTTGCCAAGCCTAATATCCATCAATCAATCAATCAATCAATCTCTCAATCACACACACACACACACATGCGCTCTCTCTCTCTCTCTCTCTCTCTCTCTCTCTCTCTCTCTCATACACACACACTCCATTAA